>JBBPMH010001197.1:0-10696 GCA_038090235.1 Pulveroboletus ravenelii
CTACTCATACTTGGAATTCTCATCCTTCTGCTCTTGTCTTCACCGACATTAGTAGCCACAGGCTTTCCTTGGTTGTTCACTTTGAGCTGCCCGGGATTGATCCCTGATAGAACAAAGATCTCACAAAGCTCCCCCTGAAGGAACTTGTCTCCAAAGCAAATGTCATGCTAGTACAAGCCATGTGCAGAGACATCCACATTCCAAGTGACATGTCATTCCTTAGCACTCAAACACTCTGCTTGGGAGCCATACAACTGGAACTCAACAATGAAATTGCTGTTGAATGGCTCAAAGACACTGAGCACCACTCCCATTTCTTCCTTCTTTTCAATGAGAACTCTTACATCACAGATAGAGCCCACAAAGTCATTGCTCAATTCATCCTGATAACCCTGAATACCAGTGATCTGGCCATGATCAGCAAAATTGAAGCTTGCTTGAACCTGGGTAATGGGACCATCACCTCCATATATTGGATTAAACCCCTGGTGAGACACTCAACCACTCAGAAGGTAGCCCACACCACTATCAACTTCAGCAACCCACATGACACAAACCAGGCCATTAGAAGTGGTCTATTCATCAAAGGTAAAAAGGTCCATGCTAACAAACAAACCCCAGAACCCTGGAGGTGCTTCAAGTGCCAGTCGCTTAGCATGACTCACATGGTGGTGTAAGATAGTTAGGGGGTGTGGGTGTGTGGTGTGTAGGGGCAAGTTTTCTCGTCCCAAGGGGTTCTGTGTAAGGTTAGTGTGAGAACGGATGAACTATGACTTGCCCTGGCACACGAGAGTGGTAGAATATGAATCCAGATGATGACAAATGATGAAAGCAGACAATCCAGTCGAAACTGGGACTGGATACTAGCGGATAGGGCCAAGGATGAGGGCTGGATAAGAACGACGGGTCAAGGATGAGGACCTGGAATGATGACGATGATAGAAAATAGGAAATCCCAACCAAGGACAAGGGTCGAGCACAAACAGATGGCCAAGGACAAGAGCCAGATTCAAATGAAGGGTCAAGGACAAGGACCCAGACAAAGACAAACAACGATGAGGACGATGGCAAGCATGATTCGGACAGTGAGAGTGACCAACAGGGAGCAAGTTGATGAGATTTGAGATCTCAATACACATTTTTTTATAGTCCAGGCATCCCCTGGACTTAGTAGCTATGGTAACACATGAGGCCCTATGAAGGGACGCTCAATTGTAGGTATCAGGATGTACAGAAAACAATTTATTGTAGCCCAAAACATGAAGGATAGCAGGAATATGAAGAAACCAACGCAAGATGAGTGAAAATAAATGACCTGGTGGGCAGACCCGGACCGGATCAAACAGATACATATGAGTCCAGAACTGGATAGCAGAGACCGGAGAGCAGATACAAGAAAAATAAGATGGACTAACCTCGAGATGGTACCAACGGACTCTGGACAGGATTGGATGCTTGATGGATACTTGGACGGGCTAGGAAAGGAAGCTTTTAACCATAGGAGACTGTGAGCTCCTACAGCGGACAAATGCAACCACTCACACGACATATGTGGAACCTGCACAGACTCCCACAGCATGGCTGAGTGCACCATAACAGATAGCTCTCTCTTCCGATGCACTAACTGTAACAAAAAGGGTCATACCGCATGGAGTTGAGACTGCGAGAACTTCTTGTAGGCTCACAACAAGCTCCATGCCCGCTCGAAAGAAGCCAAGTATCTCTTCTTTCTGGTATGAAACAACCCATTGTCATGGACCACCGACGATGACTTCTTTCCCACTCTGGAAGACCAACCTCCCCATCCTCACCCTCACACTGAGGAAGATGCTGAAGGCTGGCGACATGCTATCAGATGCAAAGCCCAACATGGACCTGCCCCCCTCGTCCCCCCCACCCCATTCAACACCAACACCAACCCGCCAATAGGACACACAGATAGCAGGTGGAACTCCCAACATAGACAGAATGAGGCCTGTCAGAACCCAGAACCCCCCCCCACAACCAGTGCCCCTGTTAAGAATAGAACTCCAAGGACAACTCTGGAACTCTGGAGTTCGAACAGGGCTTCGGCTTCACCATATGTGGTGCACCTCTGTCACAAGTCCAGTTGCCCTGAATTTATGGAAGGTCAGGCGAAGGATCAAAGGGGACCTTGTTGCAAGCAACAGAGGTCAGTGGAGGAGTCAGAGGAGAGCCATCAAGGCTCAAGCAGAGGGTCAGATCAGACAGGGAGTGTCTTAGTCGATATTTGAACTGAGGTATCTACAACATGATATGGAGTCTTATATATGGAGGGGGAGCACTGGTACAAGAACTGGTAACTCAGAGCCGGAGGTGGAGTAGTTACAATGGAGCTGTGCTCCAGGGTTGGAGGGGCTATGAAAAGAGATGGGCATTGTACTAAGTAAGCGAGAAATGGAACATAAGTGGAATTACTAAGTATAAGGTCCAGAGGGTCTAGGGTGCACACTCATCGAGAATGCACCAGAGTTTAAGGAAACGGGGCTGGAGTTGGATCCAGAGTTAGGGGTTGCACGGGATATGACAGCCCCCCACCTTGTATCCCCATGAATAACACAAACAACCCACCACCATCACAATGCAAGCTACTCAAAATATGGCAACAAAACCTCTGCAAATCAGGCATTGTGCAACAGGACCTTCTCAGTGAATTGGACCCACAAAAATACGACATCGCTGTGGTACAAGAACTCCACATAAATACAGCAAATCTCACCCCAACCAACCAACACTGGTGCACCGTCTACCCCACCACCTGTCAGATTTCCTTATTTGGTATTTAGCTTATATAAGCATACCTTATATCGCACCAGTAGTTACCTTAGACTACTTAGTGACTTACTGAGTATTCTACAGGTTATGAGCCCCACCTGTGCTCAGTAGCTGATCTAGGTCACTCATTGGACTTGCAGGAGAAAGACAAAACTCTCAGCAAAGGACTCTTACAACTCGAGAAAAATGCCTTACTCAACGTGATCCAAGAGCAGCAAGAAAATTAACGTACTGCACCTTACAGATGGATGGAATTGGAAAGACTACTGTGAGAAGCTCGTGCAGGCAGCGACCGCACAGAATTTACTTGGCATACTCGATGGGATGGACGTGAAGCCTACCAGCTGGAATCCATATAGGAAAGTGGAGTGGCTGCATAATGACATGGAGGCCCAATGCCTCATCATACGGATGACTTCATCAATCCTACATCATTATATCAGAGTCGCATCATCTGCCCAAGAGATGTACACAGTCCTACAACAACTATTCAACAAGTCTATGACTACAGTATGTGACAAGTCAGCATGTGTGGTTGCGCAATCGCCAAAGGCCCATACTGACAACTGTTGGAGGTGCGGCAAGCCAGACCACATGACACACAACTGCAACAAGTTGAAAAGGACAAAGCCACCAGTTGAGGAGAAAGGTAGCCGGGGACATCACAAACAAGAATGCAACATGAAAACCCCACAATGAGTCAATCTGAGGAGCCGGAGAGGAGATAGCGACAGTGCAGACACAGAAGTCCAACACACAGCCACAGTCGCATCCCAGGCACCCGAGACAGCAAGTCCAAAGGTCTATGGAATGACTGTAGACACCCCAGCGACAAGCACAACAAGTACTGTGCCAGAAGTGCCAGCAGGCGCATCATGGGAACCTGAGGACAGCCGCTGCACAGGAAGCGCATGGAATGTGCACAAGAACAAGTCCAGGAAGAGCTGGAGAGGTAGAGCCGATGGAAGCTCAACAAGCCAGAGGACTGACGAGAGCAAGACCACAGCAATGGTACCGGGCATAGCGACCACAGACCATATGACTAGTGGCATAAGCCTCACAGCCCTAGTGAGCAGTCTGGACAAGCCCCAGCATCCGACAACAACAAGTCAGCAGGTGCATGATGTAGCCGCTGACATTGCAACCCGAAATGCGAAATGCGCCAAGCCCACAAGGCCAGTGGGCATATCGCATGACCCACAGGACCCACTGCTCAAGGAGAGGACAGGTGGAGAGGTTGAGAAGAAAGTTGAGGGAGTGGATGATGAATGGTGTCAACCAGCGGATGAAACATCCAGTGAAACGAATGGAGCAGCGAGCACGGCTCGACTGCAACCACCAGCATTGAGGTCACAGACCAACAGTGCAGAGGATAGCGCACGGGATTGAGAGCATGTAAAGGCTGACCCAGTGCATGAGGAAGTGCACAGGGCAGTATGCCATGGAGTGCAAGTCAAAGTGGAGGCATCTGCAGACAAAAACGTACATGACAAAACCCCAAGTGTCAAGCTCAAGGGGGAGAGATTGAGTCAGATGAGCTGAGTCATCGAGCTTGACAACAGCAACATGCAGATCAACCATATACACCTAGATGGCACCCAACAGGCCAGTGAAAAGGCCAGTAGTGCCGTGAACACCCATGCGACAAGTGCAGGGCCCACAGTGCCAGAGGGCATGCCACCAGTCCCGCCAAGGAAGCCACCAGACACAGCGCATGACAGCAGATGAGGGCAAGGATGATGGGTGGTGGAGGAAGAGGCCAAAGAACCTGCGGAACATGTTAGAACAACTGCACAAATGGCTGGAGCGAAGGAAAGAAGAAAACTCACCTGAGGTGACTCCAATCATACCATACAAGCCAGATGGCGAAACGGCCATACCAGGGAATCACCATAGGCCCATAGGATGTACCAGAGGTGGCAGGAATAAGTGCGTCGACCAAACAACAGCACAATGTCCAGATACCAGCCCAGAGTGTGATCCAGGTAATGTAGGCGAGTTGGGTGAACAGACCGAGCCAGAAGCATTGGAATGTGCCAGAAATGTTCCAGGCACTTACCACAGTGACCAGAGAACCTCACCAGTGATGGAACCCAGCACTTTGCTGAAACGAAGTCACAATGTGGAATTATAGGGCCATGGGAACATAAAGGCAAGGCAGGTGAACCAGTCGAGCCAGGAACTTTGGAATGTGCCGGAATCATTCTAGACAGTGTTCAGGACAATGGGAGAACCTCCATGAGCAATGGCAGCCAGTGCTTTGTCACAATGAAGCTACTACATATGTTGATGTAAAGCACCAGAGGGAGGTAAAGCTGAGGAAATTGATCCAGGCAAACTCGAGGCGAATTGGAGCGGCGAAAATGACTGCAGTAGTGTTGGAGGTGATAGGGGAGAGTGCCAGATGGATGGCACACTGAGTGGCACACACTGTGACTCGAAACGAGTCAAGATGTGGCTGCTAGCTACAGAGGAGGCAGGTCAGTGCAAGCAGGACAAGTGCTGCAAAGCGGATGTACCTGAGCCACCCACAGCACCATCTATCAACCACAGACATCCTCCTGACCATCTGAACAAGCCGCGCCGACGAGGGAAGCTGAAGAATGTCACCTAGAGAAGTTAACTCCAAGGTATACATACTGGGTTGGACAGCCCATGAAAAGATCAAATCGGGCTGATCCGAGCATCGGAACAGACTGTACATGATATACAGGACACAGGGGGAGCAATTCGCAAGTGCGAAACACGAGCACAATGGTATAGAGGCCACTTGAAGACGGACCACACACACTGAAGCTGGAGTGGATGCCTTGAGCTGTAACTTACCATATATGGTAACCGCTCAGTGCAGTGACATGGATCCATTGCAATTGATATGGATCCTCCATGGATGCATTGACAGACCCCATAAACAATAAAAATATTGTACTGAAGCTATGGACAGCTACAACCTGTGCATATATGATGCTGCTACAGCTGAGGAGTTGAAACCGGGCATATAGGCAAGTCCAGCACTATCCGAGACACGATTACCATATTAGGAAACTGCTCGAGCACACTCGAAAACGGACTGCTGGACTATCACGGACTACACGGATTCCACCCAGATTACTCACAGACTCAGCAACTACATAAAGGTTTTGATCATATATTCATTCCTTTCATTTACCTACTATTTTACTTGGTGCTAGGCAAGCATTTACACCTATAGGCTCATGCTTGAGGGGGAGTGTCAGATTTCCTTATTTGGTATTTAGCTTATATAAGCATACCTTACATCGCACCAGTAGTTACCTTAGACTACTTAGTGACTTACTGAGTATTCTACACCACCTACAACACACAAAATGCCACCTGCACATGCTCAATCATACTAGTCAACAAACGACTCTTGAAGGACCATTGGAGAACCATACTGGTCAGTCATGCGGACATCACGGTGATTGAGATCCAGGGACCTCATGGGAAGATCTCCCTATACAATGTGTACAATGATTGCATGCACTCCTGAACCCTGGCCTTCCTCAACTGCCACCTCAATTCGCTTGCCCACTGTGCCCCAGGTACTGAAACCAATAGATTAATCCTCCTGGGAGACTTCAATAGACACCATTCTCTCTGGAATGACCCCAGAAACACCCACCTTTTCACTGCCACCAACCTCAACACTGCAGAACCCTTAATTGATCTCCTGGCCACCTATGGTCTCAAACAAGTCTTACCACCCAGGACTCCCACCCTTGAGGCCTCAAACATGAAGAACCTTACCCGGCCCAACAATGTCTTCTGCACCAACCACCTGGAAGACCTCTTTACCAAATGCACTGTCCTACCGGAGTTACACCCAGCAAAAACGGACCACTTCCCAATAATAAGTGAAATCATGCTATTACCAGAGCGCACCCACTCAGACTAAATTTTCACGGAACTGATTGGAAGAAATTCAAAGAAAAACTCACTACAAAGCTCGAAGCCCTGCCGGCCCCAGCAGAAATCCAACAAATGGTTGACGACTTAGTCCCCAAGTACCACCCCAGCCCTTATACAAAGCGATGGTGGACTCAAAAACTTGGAAAAGAAAAGAAAGAGGTCAAGAAACTGGCTGCAAAGGCATTCAACTTAACCCAACAATGCGAACACCCCATCCACAAAGCATACCGAGATGCCCAATCAACCTATGCCCAACACATATATATAACAAGCCAAACAATCACACTGGGAAGAATACCTCAAGGATGTCAACACCAACAACATATGGAGTGCCCACAAGTACCTAACAAGCGAGCCTTCAGACCAGTTCATATCACACATTTCCAATTTGCACTCAGCCACCATGGAGCCCCCACTGGATGAGCAATCAAACCAATCAAAAAGCAACATACTGTACAAAACTTTCTTCAAGCAACCCTTTCAAGACGCCGCCACATATGAAGACATGGTCTACCCCCCTCCCATCTGCTCATTCATGAACATTACTAATGAACAAATTGACAGAGCAATCAAAAAGATCACCCCTTACAAAGCTGCAGGCCTAAATGGCATCAGGAACAGCGTCTTCACCAACTGCCGCCAACTGCTAACCCAGGGTGCCCAGACTACACACTGCCAAAAGGCATACTGACCAATTGTGCTCCTTGACACCATGGCCAAAATCCTATCAGCATGTGTAGCAGACAACCTAGCCTACTTGGCTGAAACCCACTCTCTCCTACCCCCTACCCACTTCAGCAGCCGCCCAGGAAGAACTACAACAGACTCACTCCAGCTCCTCACCAAATTCTGCCACGATGCTTGGGCACACCCGAAAGAGAAATACCTGATGGTCCTCTTCCTCAATGTCAAAGCAGCCTTCCCAAGTATCATAATTCCCCAACTACTTCACGACATGCACAACAAGGGCATCCTGAATGAATACATTGAGTGGTACAAATGCTGGCTAGAGAATAGATACACCACACTAAGTTTTGATGACTTTAAATCCATGCCCCTCAACATTCCAATAGGTCTCAACCAAGGATGCCCAATATCTCTAATAGCCTTCTTATTCTACAACTCTGACCTTATAAAGGAAAACACCACAGGGAAGGACAGAACAATCCTTGGGTTTATTGATGACATGGCTCTCCTCACAAGAGGCACCTCATGGGAGAATGCACATGCCAAGCTCAAAGAGATGATGAAAGGATAGGGCAGTGCAATTGAATGGAGCAGGTCCCACCACTGTGAATTCGAGCTGGACAAGACAGTGCTACTAGGCATCACCCAACGTAAAGAGCCCCCCTCTCATACCACCACACTCATGCCCATGCCCAAAGCCACAAAAAGAACCAGCACGCTGCTAACCCACCCCCCCCTCATAATCGACAATCACACTATCCACCCATCAACAACCTACAAATTCCTAGGAGTCATTATTGACCAAGAACTCTGATTCAAAGAGCATGTAGCATATGCAACCATGAAAGGCCTAAAATACATCCTCACATGTGGCCGACTATCGAAAACATCAAAAGATGTTCAAGGAAAACTCATGAAGAAACTATATAAAGGGGTAGCAATCCCCAAAATGCTTTATGCTGCCAAGGTATGGGCCGCTGGGCTAGCAAAGAGAAGCAAAGGAAAGAAGAACAATGGCTGGGGCATAAGAGGCATTGGGAAACAAATGGAGCACATATAAAGAACTGCCACCATCCTTGTCATGGGAGGTCTTAGGTCCATGGCCAACAATGTCCTTAATGCCCATAGCAACATCCTCCCCATCACACTCCGCATCTGCCAAATATGCCACCACACTACCCTGTGTCTCTCGACGCTTGCCAGCTCAAACCTGATCAAAAACACAGCCAAAGTCACCTGCAGGAACTGCAACAGACACCATTTCCCCCTCCACATCCTCTTCAACGAATTCAAGATTGACCCAAACCAAATGGAAACCATCATGCCAGTCCGCCATAACTTGAAATGGTCTCCAGACACCACAACAGAAGAGACAACTGACAAGGACCTAGCCATTGTGCAAGACATACAAGCCAAAATAGAGAAGGACGCATACCTATATTTGGACAGCTCAGGCTTTGAGGGAGGAATCGGAGAAGTAGCAGTCCTAAGGATAAAGGGCAGGAAGGTCAAAAGTCTGTGTTTCTGGCTCGGCCTGACCAGTGAACACATAGTCTTCAAAGGAGATATTGTAGGTATGATTCTTGCTATTGAACTGCTAAGACAAGAAAGACAGGAGATCAAGTTGGTATCACTTGGGCTTGACAACAAAGCCACCATCCAGGCCACCAACACATTCAAATCCAGCCCTGGCCACTACCTCATGGATGTCTTCCATGACCTCCTCCACACCACTTGTTACGTTTTGCCCAGTTTCTTTGTTTGTTTCCATCTTGTTCCACCATTAGTCATTGGACATTAGCCTCCTCGTCCGATTCTCTCATATTGGACTCGTAGTTCTATCCTTAGTCATTGAGTTCCTTCTGCTATTCGTCGTCTTACTCACATGTTTACCAATCTCTGTTACTTCTTTTTTGTCCTTGTCCTACTTTGTTATTTCCCAAGTACTATAAAAACCCTCGTAGGTCTACCTGTTAAACTAACTTAGACCTACTTGGCAATACACTGGCTTCCTCTGTGTGTCCTCGCTCTACACTCGACTGAGCGCTCCGCTCTTGCCCTCGTCCCCTTGATAGCATATTGCTAAAACTAGGTTTCTCAACCTTGAAGCCATCAACTGTTCGTTGATAGAACCCTTGACCCTGCCGTCTGCAGGTTACGTCCTTCATCCTCGTCTTGTTACCAGCCGGTCGCTGATAGCAATCTCTGCCTTCGACCTTCAAGCCAAGTCAACGCTTCAACCCTTCGGGATTGATCGTAACACCACTCTCATCCACCACAACATTTGCAACTTACGTGTTCACTGGACCCCTGGCCACATGGACATCCCAGGTAAAGAAGAAGCTGATAATAAAGCAAAAAAGGCAGCACAGGGTGATAATAGCGAGCTCCAACTTCTACCCCATCCACTTCGCATCTCATGCAGCCTCCTGCACATGCTCCCAATTAGCAAATCAGCAAGAAAACAAGCCTTCAATGAAGATCTCAAAGCCATACATAAGATCACCTTTCTTCTCTTACCTCATAAAGCCCTAGCTCATAAAATTGACCCTTCTCTCCCCTTAGATGCATTCCTGAAACTTATAGATGGCATCATCCCCAAGTGCCATGCCTTCATCATTTTCCAACTCCAAAGCAGACATACGGGCCTCAACAAACATCTCCACCACATCAGAAAAGAGCAAAGCCCCAAGTGCCCCAAGTGCGACTACAAACAAGAAACAGTCCTTCACTACCTACTGGATTGCCCAGCCTATGCAGCAGAAAGGCACTGCCTAAAGAGAGCACTTGGCCAGAAGGCAACTGAGATATGCAACCTGCTAAGTGACACTTCATGCCTAGTGGCAGTTCTAAAGTTTATACACTCAACAAAACGATTTACCAGGATGCACGGAGACCTCATGTCTCCATCAAAAACAGCAGCAAACCCCCTAACAAGCGGGTGAACCCAAAGACACCTTGCGCCCCCGACACTAATCAGTTGTCCCCCCCCAGCTTAGCACAAGCCACCAAGCCCCTCCTCACTTAGTAGGATTGGCAGATGAACAAGACACAGGCAGTGAATGAGAGTCAATCCATATATACTACATGAGCATATGTAAATGTCTACCAAGGGGCAGTGCCCCAAAGAATAATAAACACAGTAAAAAAAAAAAAAAATCATAAAGGGCCACAAGATGCAATAGGGACAGTGTTCAAAAACATATCAAGTCCAGTCATCTTTTGCACCACTCAAACTGCGGGAGAACTCAGCATAAGCATGGTCAATATCAAAAAGGGGCTG
>JBBPMH010001198.1:0-10688 GCA_038090235.1 Pulveroboletus ravenelii
TCTTATTGTCTCTCACACACATTCTTACCTTTCAGTCCAGACTACTTGCACACTCCTATGCTTGGGAGCTTGGAGCTCACTCAACCTCATCAAAACAGAGGATGTATCAACAATGACTGCTTTTCAGGATGTTGAGGGTGATGAAGAGGTTTTGGAGGATGGCTGGGATAGTATGGTACTGTAGTTAATTGATCTATTTTGGTCACACTTCAATATAGATACCTATGGGTATAACCCACTGTGGGTCATGTCCAGGGTCTAATTTTGCTGACCCATGACTTAACCCATACCTATGTTGTGGGTATGGGTATATCAGTGGGTGTGGGTGTGGGTCTGACCATGGATACCCCAGGGTATACCCATGCAGATGCCTAATCATAGCAAAATTTATACTACCAATGTCTGATAGAGTTAGATAAAGTAACCCAAGTAGACAGGATCCATTTTATGTCCATGAAATAGTGAATGATACCTAATCCAACACAAATCATCCCCTACTGATGTTCTATGCACAATTTCCAAAGTGTTCAGCCTTGAGACCAAATGTCCACATTGGAGAAATTTATCTGTAAAATTCTATTTAGTATGATATAAACTTCAGTATTGAGTGAAACATACACCCACCCTCACCACTGCCTTTTATATGGATGCAGTATTGTTCAAATAAACAGAAATCAATATATGTATCTGTTGGGGTAAAACATCTCAGCATGAGTCATTGAATCCATATGCATTCATGAGGGGTCAACAGTGCCAGTTGGGAACTTGGGGATAAAATGGCATGGTTGCATGAAGTGGGTGACTGGAATAGCTTCAGCATGCAGCTGCATTGCCTTGTCAAGTGACTAATGCAAAACATCTTGAGATTGGCATCCAGAGTTTGTAATGGCTTGAACCAATGAACATAGGCCAGAGGATAGGGATAGTTGCTGATATGTGTAAGGATATCCTCAGTGACTGTCAGAGTCAACTAAATCATATTAGTAGCTACCTGTAAGAATATCTAGGTAGCTGTTAGAGAACTGTGTAATGTACAAAGAAAGTGGCTCACCCTCAGTGACTGTTAGAGTCAACTGAGGTATACAAAGTGAAGTCCAAAAGATAAAGGTATGATTACATAAGTGAAGTGTGCAGTGCACACTAATAACAACAACACTCCCCCTCAAGCATAAAGTCCTAGCTTAACAGCAAAGTGCTTGGCTTTCATGGAGGTAAAGCTTTCATAAGAGTGTCAGCAATCATATCACTAGTAGAACAATAAAGAAAACAAAGAGAACCAGCAGAAATGGCAAAATGAATAAAATGATACTGGATTGCTATATGCTTGGTACATGCATGATAATTTCCCTCCTTGGTCAACATGATAGCAGATTGGTTGTCACCATAAAGAGTTGTTGGATTTTTGAGCAGCCCAAAGACTTCACTGATCAGCCAGTGAAGCCAAATGGTTTCCTTCACAGCATGGGTGGCTGTAACATATTCAGCCTTGGTGGTCAAGAGAGTAACCAGCTCTTGCTTGTGTGAACCCCAGAGGATAGCATCACTGTCAACAAGGAATGCAAAGCTGGTAATAGCATGACAATGCTTCTGTGATGCTCTGTCAGCATCAGTGTAGTGTTATGATTGGTTTATGTTTTTCTCTTTTCTTGTCTTATCTCTCACCCTGTACCTTGATTTGTCATATGGACTTACTCTCCTTGTCCAATTCTCTTGTATCAAACTTGTGCTCCACTTTTACTCATCACTCTCCTTTCGCCATTGGCTATGTTACTCACCAGATTCCTCAGCACTGTGTACTTCATGTTTCCTTTTGTCTTGTTACATTTGGCTTGCACTAGGTATATAAACTTGCCCTCATAGGTACAGTTGTCCTTAGCTTAGACCTACTTGGCAATACACCTAGTTCTTCTCCCTCATGTCTTCACTCTACACTCAAGTGAGCACTTCACTCAGACCCTTGTCCCTTGTCCTCTGCTGACCATCTGTCAGGCAAACCCCCTCATTCACTCACTAGCTGTCTGCTGGGCAAACTCTTGATCTTGTTAGGGTAACCCTAGGCCCTGCTTATTGCAGGCTATGTCCCTCATTCTCATCTTGCTGTAGCTATTTGCTGACAGCTCCCCTTGTCCTCCATTCTTAGCCAAGTCCATGTTCAACCCTTCGGGATCAAGCATAACAAAAGGTCTAAGCTCTATGGTTGCAGCTAGCACCACCTAAGCTGCCAACATTTCTTCCCATTGTTAACCACAATGTCCCTCATCATCACGACCACCCCAGTTGCCTCGAGTTTCCCAACCTCGCCAGTCATTATTCCTTGACACCCTCCTTGAACCCACTTGAGAATCCAGAGACACTGATGACTCAGAACCTGACCCACAACCTGGTGAAGAAAATCATTCACCTTCCCCCAATGTCCCTATCACCTCTGTTGCTGAACAACAGGAGGACATTGACTTAGCCCAATGTTTCTCTGCAGGACCCTCCCTTCCTCTCGAGCCTACACCACTGTCTCCCACCCCAGTCGCTCAACAACCAGTATATCCTCACCTCGAAACCGAGGAACTCTGATGCCAAAGAAACAAGTGGCATGCTAGATGAGGACAACCACCTCCTCAACTGCAAACCCCACCTCTGTTCTCTCATCCCTTGTTCCCACCCATATCTAACAAACCAACCAAGCTACGGCTGGCCAGACCCAATAAATTTGATGGAACCTATGCTAAAGCCATTCCCTGGCTTAACTCCATAGACCTCTACCTCCTAGTCAACAAGGAAATCTACAAGGATGATAACAAGCAGATTGCCTTCACCCTCTCATTCATGACCAAGGGGTCAGCAGCCACTTGGGCCAACACGTTCTGACAAAAGGTTCTTAATGAAGGAAAATTCAGAGCATGGGTCGAATTCATAATATCTTTCAAATCCACCTTCAAATATGAAGACACCAAGGGACAAGCTATCCATTGGTTACAGTATACCAAAATTCAGAAGACCAAAGACCTGAACACCTACATAGCGGAATTTAAAAACCAAGTAGCAATCAGTGGAGTAACTGAGGAGGATGTCCTTATCTCCTTTTTTGCTGCTGGCATTCCCGAGGCAGTTTGACAATGAGTCTTCACTATGGATGACCTCCTGGAAAAAGTTGAAACCTGGTATACCAAAGCTGTTCACTTTATCACCCATTGGAAAAGAGCTGACACCTTTAATACTGGGAGCTGCAACAAATTCACTTACTTCTTCCAAACAAAATTTGCTATCCCAGCCAGAGATCTCAATGCCATGGATATTGATGTTGTTCAGATCAGAAAGCTCATTCCAGCCAAATAAAAACATTGTATGGAGAAAAAGTTATGTTTCCACTGTCATCAACCTGGACATATGTCCAACCGCTGCCCCACCTTCCCAAATCAGAAACCCTCTCAACCCTGACAGGTCTAAAAAGTTAAAATGGATGACCTCCTGAAACTCCAAGAAGTCAAAGAGGAAGAAGAGGAAGAAGTGAAAGGGGAAACCACCAAAAAGGTGGCATTCAGAAGGTGGAACTCAGGTTTTTAAAAGGGGAAGTTCCTTTGATGCAGACTTCCCCAGACTCTTATGTATGTGTAGCAAAGAAATCCAAGGCAATCACACTGCCAATTTTCCTTGTTACAAACTTGAAAGTCATCAACACTCGCACTCTCCTAGACTCTGGAGCAAGCTGCTCCTGCATCGACTGGGAATTCGCTAAGAAACATCGCCTTCCAATGACCCGCCTCCCTGAACCTATCCCAGTATGCAATGCTGATAACTCATACAACAAATATGGAAGTATTAAATACTCCATCACCCTGGAGTTTGGACTAGCTAAACTCCAATACTCTGAAGAGTTTTTTGTCATGCACCTTGGAGACAACCCCATCCTGCTAGGGATGACCTGGCTAAAGAAAGCCAACCCCACAATTGATTGGACAACCTTCACTCTTAGCCTTCCCATCTCTGAATCCCTTGTCCCACCCAGGGAAGTCACACAAGGAATAGATCCAAACCTGGAAGAAATAAAGTGGCTTATGGAACATGCTGCAAAGAAGGCTATACACCCTGACTCACCTCATATTCATCATTGATACTGACAAAATATATGATGAAACCCTCTATGACTATCTTGAGTACAGATGTGGAAGTTGCTTCCCTACTTACTCTCAATGGATGAACTGGAGTAAAGAACAAATGGTGAAGAAACTTACCATGTCTATGGACCTAGCCATCAAAGCTCTCCTGAAGAAAAAGACCATCATTCATCCCTCTGAATTTGCTGACTTTGCATCAATCTTCTTGAAGGAGTCAGCTGACCACCTTCCCCTTCCTCATGCCTATAATCACCCAATAGAATTGGATGAAACATTCAAACCAAAAGCCACAAAACTTTATCCCCTCACAGAGCAGGAGAAGAAAGCAACCAAGGACTTTGTAGACAAAAACCTACATGCTGGAAAAATCTGCCCTTCAAAATCCCCTTAGTCATCACCATTCTTCTTCGTCAAAAAGAAGGATGGAAACTCTGCCCTTGTCAGGATTACTGATATCTGAATGAACATACCATCTGAGATACCTATCCCCTGCTGCTCATCTCCAACCTTGTTGATCACCTTCAAGGCTCTTGAGTATTCACCAAGTTTGATGTATGATGGGAATATATGTATACATGACCACGTCATCCTCCAAGTCATTGTTGACATTGCCAGTGGTGAGTTGTGTCCTCTGAGCCAGCTGTCAACCTGGCATTGATACTTCTGATGGCACAATTGAGCCAATCAGCCTCTGGTCAGCACATGCCTTTTTGGGGCCAGCCTCCTCGCTGTGCCCACTGTCATGTTGCTGCTTCTTCAAGTCCGAACTTTCACAATACTCTTGAGCAGCCTTAGCCTTTTCAGTCATTTTCAGGATATGCTTGATAGGGTTGTTGGTTTGATTTAACTGCATTGTGAGGCCTATTGAGATGATGGTGGTTTGCAAACAGTGTTAACTGTTTTTAAGGTTTGCTGATGCCCTGTCATCCATTCTTCATGTATCTACAAATGTATATTACCAATGAAGATGATAGCTGTGTTCTTGGAGTCTGTGCTACCATACCCATGTGGCAGGTATGGGTATGGATATGGGTTCCAGGTAGTCAGGCCCATACCTGCACCCACATGAACCTATACCCACAACCCATGTGAGTTACCCAAACCCATGCTCCTGCCTAATTGTTGGTATGGTTGGTATATGAAATTTGTGTCATACACACCTGAAGAATGCACTTGAAGTTTTCAAGGACCTGCCACTCCATCTCAGACAAAATATGCTTCACAATGTTCTTGTAATTTGGCAAAGCAAGAAAACAGTTGATGGCCTGTTATGTGTATAAGTCATGCTGCATCAGTGGGAATCTGATAGAGGACGAAGCTTACTAGACATAATCTGCAGAGATGATTGATCATGGCATATGTGGAGTCCCAGCATGTTTTGACATCATGCAAGAGCTGGAGCTTGGGGACCTCTTCAGCACTGCCTATGGGGCACTTGAACCAGTCCTTCATATTTCCAGTCTTGATGGTGTCCTCAAACTCATTGTGCCATGATCCAGATGCATGAATGATCTGGATGAGATTGCAGCCCATACCAATAGGGTCTTTAGCAGCAGCCTCTGCATATGCCTCACAATTAATACCATTGGGGAACAAATTGGCTTGCATTTCTGCAATCCCTAGATGCTTAGTGTTAGCAAAGCTCTTGATAATATGAGTCACACAAATGTGCATGACATGCAGAAAGCACATGATGTGCTGGTCACATGCATCAAATTCAATATCATGACCCCTCAGAAGCATCTTGAGTTCTGATATGCATGTCAGATTGTTTGAGGCATTGTCTACCATAAAGTGCCCAACCTGCATTGCATTAGTTTGTTGTTTGTCAGTGAAAAAAAATCTTATCTGCATAGTGATGTCAGCATGGTCCAAGAGATATAAAATAGTTCTCACCAATGACTTTCCTGTATGATTTCCATGGATTCTGTGGAATGCAATCAATGCTGACTTCAGCTATAAAGTAGATATGTGAGGGTCTTTGGATATCCAGTGGGTTGTTAAGGCTGTTATAATTTGATCATATATGCATGGGACCCCTATTCTTTTCCCTAACTAGAACGCCCTATGACGCCTAAACTGTTACCAATCACACCCTTCCCAGTCCCCTCTGGCTCATTACCGGAACCACCACTCTAACCGACGCTTATCTAAAGCCTACCCGACACCTGCCTGTATCTACCCAACACCTGTCTATGCCTACCTGGCATCTGTCTGTGCCTACCCAGCACTTGCCTCTGCCTAGCGTAACCTGTCGACAGATTATGCCTACACTGTCACAGGTATCCCTCATGACTCTGTCACACCTTCCTAGTTATTCCTTCATATTCCTTTGCATCTTTCTCTCTGTCATTCTTGCTTAGTCCTTGAACTTTAGATCCCTTCACCCGATCCTCTCTGATTGGCCTCATGTCTCTCTATTACTCATTGCTCCCCTTTCGCCATTCACCATCTTACTCACTTGATTCATAAGCCTTGTTTATCCTCTGTTGTTCCACATTTATCCTCCTTTATTTACACTGTGTATATAAACCCACCTTGTAGGTATGCTGTTTCCCTAGCTTAGATCTACTCAGCAATCTACATTGTTCTTTCCTCTACATGTCTTTGCTCCACACTCGACTGAGCACTCTGCTCTTATCTTCGCCCCCTTGCTAGCAAGTCGCTAGGCAAGATTCTCGACCTTGAACCTTTATTGGCTAGTTGCCGGATGAACCCTTGACCCTGCTAGTTGCAGGCTACATCCCTTGTCCTTACTCCACTGTAGCTGTTTGCTAACAGCCCCTCTTGTCCTCGTCACTTAGCCAAGTCCACACTTGACCCTTCAGAATCAAGTGTAACAAAGGCAAGGAACAGCTGCTGGTTGTCATCAGACCAGATGTCTGCAGTGAATGAGATTTGACCAATAGCAGCCTGTTGAAACATCAGCATATACTGAGATGAATGTATAATAGTTTACCACCATCTCCTGCTTGAGAATGGTAAAGTGGTCTTGCCAGGATTTGATGATTTCTTCACAGACTTTCATCTAATGAGGAATTTTAGTGTCAACCAGGTCTTGACAAAGAAGTAGTAACAAGTCTCGGAATTCTTTGCAGTCGACCACTCTGATGGACTATTCAAACCAATAAGCATGTTTCGGGGTAAACAGATGACAAATTTGACTTGGAGAGCCAAAGATGACTTACTTAATCATCTGCCACAATGAAATTGATGATATGTTTGGTTAGTTCAATCAGTGAAAAGGGAGGGATGGATTCTCAGCCATTGAGATTGGCATCAGTGGCTGCAGAATCTACCATAGATTGACAAGGAGGAAGACTTGCAAGGGTTCCACTAGCCACTACTGTTGCTCAGATCTCCCCAATAGAGTAGCCAAGTGCTATGACCATTTTGACACCATCTATCCAGATTTGCCACCATGTGCTTTGGCCTGAGTGAGGTACTCTAGAAGGTGCCATCAGTTGACGTGAGCACGAAGAGCAGAATTGCCTGTTTTTGCCACATAGATGTATTGGCAACCCTGTTTAGCATACTGTTTGGCCCATTCTACAGGATTATCATCATAAATTTTCCTGTAAAATAAAATAAAAAATCAGCGAGTGTCAAGTACCTTGTGATGTTAACAATTGAGTGACTTACTGGCAATGTGTACAAGTTGTATCTTCACTGGACCTCTTGAAAAAGTGCCTGATATCAGCAGTAAATAGGATTTTTCCTGGTATCTCACAACTCATGAGTGGATTGCTGGCTGTGACAGACAATAGGTTATCTGTTGCAATGTTGTGTGTGTCAGTCTGTGAGTGATGCCAGATTGGGATATCTTCAGGCTCCTGATCAGTGGAATCTGTCTCTGGGATATTGATGTCTATCTCCTCTTTGGAGGGAGAGTTCACACATGGAAGGCAAGGCTGTGGCTGTCATGCACCATGAGCCTGTGGTGGGGCAGAGGGAACAGCAGACACAGGATGGCAAGTGGCTCAGGGAGCCATGATGGTAGGTGTTGGTGGTGGAGCATGTTGGCAGCATCTTGTCTACTTATGTTATGGTATGGGAGGGTCCAGGGTATGGGAGGGGAATTGGAATTTGCGGTCTGCTGTCTCTTCAGTAGATTTCACATCCTTGGGTATTCCCATACCATAGTGGTCAACATAGCTTGACTCAATCACCTACTGTGCTGCTGATGGGCCTATTTTGATAAGGACAAACTGATGCCAGTGGCCCATGTACAAAATGATTCTGAGCAAGGTATGTTTGTGTCATATTGGTTGACAGTGTAGACTAATGTAGCTTACTATAGTTGTTCCCTAGTGGCAGTGAATAATGTAAAGTAGAAGTGAACAAGCACAACTGGACTAGTGGGAACAAGACATATCATGGGTGTGTTTGCAGTGAATAGAGTTGGGGTGGTTAAACCAGCCAGATGATTCCGAGATGGTGTCAACGAATCAGAAGGGGATGGATGCCAAATGGAAGTAGAATGGGCCCAAGCTCAAGAATGACATTGGCCCAAGTCAGTGTTGGCATCAAATGGCAATCCCTGACTCCATTGGAGCCTCCAACTTGCTGAGATCTCAAGCCAGATTCATCCCAAGTTTCAAGCTTGTGGAATCACAGGAATATATGTCCAAATTGGGTCATTTCAATCCCCCATGCAAACAGGACCTGTACTCTTTGTTGTACCCTACAAAAGTTTGTCAGGTTTATAGAAATCTCACCAAGCCAGGAAGACAACAAAAGCAATACCACAGCAATATGACTAGGCACAGTGACCATGGCCAAAACAACTAATGGTAAGCCTTATAAGCAAGCAGCATTGAAAACTCTAGGACAACAAGTCAGCAGGCACAGGATGCAGCTGCGAGGCCAGTAGCCATATCAGACGACACACAGGACCTACTGCTTGAGAAAAGGACTAGTGTTAAAACAACCACACAATTGGCTAGAGCAGGTAGGTGAAAAAACTCACTAAAAAAGACTCACAGTGACTGGAGATGTTCCACAGGTGAGAGGAATGGCAGCACCAACAAAACAAGTATACCATGTTAACATATAGGGCCAGGATGCCATAATGACAAGCTGGGTGGGCTGGGTGACAGTAGAAGTGATTGTGACTAACATGATGATAGAATTGGCAGCAGATATGATGGGAAATAGTGCCAAGTGGATGGCATAACTAGCAGGACATGCTGGCCGAAACACTCAAAACAAAGTCATTGGCTAATGGAGATAAACCAGGTCAGCACAGATCAGTGATTGTTGACTGCATGCTTTAATAGCTGTCTTGGTATCTCCCCCAAGTCAACTGACCAGCATCTCCTCACTACTATATCAGGTCCCCTCATATTTCAGTTCTTTTTATTCCAGCTTTTTGTCTTTGCATTTCTACAATGCCATGGAATACACCCTCCTCAAGCACCCTCATAGCCCCTTCATGGATAACTCCTTCCCTTATGTCTCTCTCCAACCTTGAGCCATACCTGCAGTTCCCCCAGTCTCCCTATAGCATGTCTACCATGGCTGGTATATCCCACCCTTTTACTGACCTGTATCTCACTCACCTCTTCCTCAAGTGCCAGGTCCCTTATCCTCATCTCCCCATCTTGACTTCAATACCCTCAACTTGATCAACATGATCAGTGAGTACTTATACACCCCTTCTACCAACTACACCACCACTTCTCCTGGTTGCCCCTACACCCCATCCCCTCCTGCCATCCACAACCTCAGTGGCAGCGAGCACTTCTCCAATGGCCTCACTTCTGGCAGATGCAGTTGCAGCAGTGGCACCCACTCACCTTTATTGGTCCATAGCATCCCATATATCTCTATTCTCCATTTTCATTGCTTCAACCCTATTGCTGCACCAGCTACCTATTCAGCAGCCAAGGCACCAAGATGGAAATGCAATGAGGAGTCAGATGACAATGATGACAACCTCCAGCCTGCCATCATCACAGAAAACACCACTGATGTTCACCATGAGATGATCTGCCATCAGTGCATCGAGTCTGAGCAGAGATGTCATGATGAGCTCTGTGATGATGGCTACCACAGACTCAAGGATGCCCTTCCCATCTCCAACCAGAAGTCAAGCAAGGTCTCCCTCCTCAATCGTGCTACCACCCACATCAAGTACAGTGGCTCAAATAAGTGCCCCAATGTTGGGCCATTTTGGAAAAACTTGACATTTGCAAGAGAACCAAAATATATCAGCCCTGACCCTTGCAGGGTCATCAATAGCCCTACCTCTGACCCTGAATATGAGCCCTTAGTCATGTGATTTGGTTGCCATGGCACTGAGATATAACAATTTCAAAAATCCATATCATTGGGACACTTATTTGAGCAACATTTCTATTCTGTAATTTTTAGTACTTTGTATGCCCTCTCTTTGCCTTGTTCACTGCCTCTAGTCTTCTAGGCATGCTTTCTATCAATCTTTGACATTCCTCAGCCTCTATCTTGCCCCATTCCACATCAATCCTTTCCCAAAGCCCCAAACCCCTCTTAGTAATGTTACATAGCTATTGAGCTTCTTTTTGAGGATTTGCCAGAGATGTTTAATAGGATGAAGGT
>JBBPMH010001199.1:0-10661 GCA_038090235.1 Pulveroboletus ravenelii
ATGATCAATGCTTGGCAGCAAGTCACTGAAAAAGTTGAGCGCAATGGTTTTTATCTGGGAGGTGTGCGTGATGGTGGAAGAGGTGGCAGTGTTTGTACCTTCGGGGTGACTGTTCAGGAATGCTTGCCAGTGTTTCGGTAAGTTGCCCTTCATTGTCGGCCTCTAAGCAACCACACCCAACCATAAAGGGCACAAAACCAGCCAGTTGGCTAGGTAACACCTGCGGCTCTCAAGTGATCCCACTGTCACAAAGATCGTAGGCTCAGGGAATCGGTATCCACTGCCCATCAGGTATGATAGATTACCCTTGCGAGCTGTCTGGCATTTGGCAAGGGCATCTGCCCAGTAGACATGGCGGGGGGGAAGGAGAGGGTGCTGCAAGTCATCCCATTTGCTCCTATTCATTGGAGAACCATCCACTCCATGGGGGACTTGATCTGTGAAGAATGATGTGTTAGGAATTTGTCTTAATAAAGATGGAAAATACTTACACGGGTCAGTACTCCTTACTCGCTCTTTGTGGTGATCTTGTCTCGCCTGTTGGGCAAGGGAGTTGGCAGCAGATGATGACGTCACCAGCTGGAGATCTGCAGTCGACTCCTGCAATGATGACTGTTGAGGGACAAAAACATGGAAACTTTCCATGTCTTCACCCTTGAAGTGCACACGATAAGCCATCTGATGCACAAAGATGTCATTGCTGGTATAGCGGAGGGGGAACGGCTTAGAAGTACCACTGACAGGATCAATGTACATTCCCCATATAATGTGAGTGGGAGAATCGAGGATAGTCACTTCATTGATAATGGTCGAGGGAGCAATGCAATCATCTGGCCGAAAGAACCAGACAGGGACACCAGCGCAGAACAGCATCTCAGCAATATGGTAGTCGAATGTGAAGGCCCCCATCCAAAACTGGTTGAGCTCAGGGTAAGGGAAAGTTGGTTTTTCGAACTGGGGGAGTATGATTTCGTAGAAGTTGAAGTAAGCGATTACTTCAAGGACAGAGTGCTGGTACTCTGCAATGCAAACCACAATGTCGCACCATGACAGGGGGAAGCGCTCCAAATGATTCAAAGCACTTCACGCACATTGCATGAGCTTGAGGCCCTGGTCTGATGGACAATTCAAACCTCCAGCCCTCTTGTACTCAGCAAACCGCTTTTTTGTCACATTAATGAGTGACCTGAGACCGTCCAACTTCTCCTTCTTGAGGAACCCGATGAATAACGAAGCACCATGCATTTGCTCAAAGTCTGCTGGCTGTGCATTGTACCAAGCCCAGTGCATCTCAGGTTTCGTGCCTAGATTTCGCTGAATCGCAATTGACCATGGGAAGTGATCACAGAATAACTGTGACCACTGGAAGATGTTGACTTCACTGAAACAGCCGTCAGCCCGTGCCTGCACAGACTTGTTGCTGAGAAGGAAAGGTTCGGGAACCCAACCACAGTTGGGTGAGATAATTGCAAAGGGGGGGTGATGAGAGATAACACACGCATCATGGGCATCAAATTCTAAATCCAAACATTTAAATATATCTGGTCGGCACAAAATGAAGTGTTGGTGTACCAACCTCCAGGGTGAGACCCACCAACTCGAAAGCAAGAGGCAGGTCCATAAACTGATGTGGCAGAGGGTGCAGACATCATCAAAAGGAAGGGGGATGTGTTGAAGGGATTTGGAGAGTTGGTGCACAAAAGGGGCAAGTGGGTGAGGTGCACAGTAGTGGTTGACGTGAAACGGGTTCAATGGCACAGGAACCTTTCAGACACTTAGTCTGAATGGTACTGCGAAGACACGAAGTCTGACACAGTCAGCAAATAAGTACAAAACTTAGTTGCAGAAGGAAATGAAGGATAGGGAGTGCCAGATATGTTGTGAACACCTGTGAATGAAACCCACAATGAGACTTAGATGTGATACCATCTACATGCGACAAACTCACCGTATGTGAAAGACCGAGTGCATTCAGTCTTGAAGACCAGATCGTTAAAAGTAACCATGATGATAGGTTAGAGATCAAGCTAGTACTCACTATACACGAAAGACTCACCTTGTGTGAAAGACCAAGTGCAAAAGGCCAGGTGGCAAGTGCATTCAAGTCTTGAAGACCTGATGGTTGAACGTTGAACTTTGAGGGCAACCACAACAATGAGAACAACAAAATGCAACACAACCCACAAGGACATGTAGTCCAATTAGGGTGCACCAACTCTCAGACATGAAGTCGAGGATGGTTAACACACAGAGTACAAAACTCTGAGTGTTGGAAGGGGGAAGGAGGGGACTGAAGGCAAGGAAGAGTGATTATGTAATGAGACATTTAGAACCTTTGACAAAAGTCAATACCCACTGATCCCGCACTGTCTTACCCTTTTTGTATAGACCACACCACTTTGACATGTTCCATATATATCCAGACAATATAATATTAGTTGCAACTTCTACTCATGTAAGTGCAAATCTAAACAATAGATAATCTAGTGCCTAATGGATGGCATACGAACGATGCTGGGCGAGTGAGTTGGATAGTAATAATGTACCACTGCACCCTTATTTTCTCGATGAACATGTCAATTCGGTAACTACGACTTGTTCTGAGGCGTAAAGCAATGACAAACCGTTCAAGTACCCACAGATGTAGACCATAAACTTCCGATGAAAGAACAACTTTGATGTCAGGGCGATTAATTGATTTGGGATACATTCCTCCAGTGTCCTAGAAGAGCACTCAATGGAGAAAAAAAGGAACTTCTGAACTTTGAGATAAGCACAAATGAATAGAAGAGGACAACAAAGTTAACTCACATGCAGAGATGCTTTGCAATCCAGGAAAGTCCCAAAAAGCCCTACCATGGCCTCGCTTGCAGTGATCTCTACTCCTGGATCATAGTCGGTGCCGATCTCACCTTGGGACATCTGAACATTATGCGATTCCACAGGGGAGGAATAAGTTTTGCCTCTTTCTGAACCCAATTCAGAACCTCTGAGCAGGCAGCCTTGAGGTAGCATAGTGCTGTTTGAAGCACACTTTCCGAAGTTCATGAGTGACGAGAATGCTATAGACAAAACCTTTGATCGGTGTGATATCGGTGCACTGGAGTCATGGGTAGATAACAGGCTGTGCCGGATACGACAAGACAGATGAGATGACTGGAGTAGATTGTGTCATTGGAGAGATGGGGGATGGAAGCTGTGTGTTGCAGGAAGTGGAGAGAAATATATATATTGGATGCATGTAGATGATCCGAACCTGACATCCAGGAGGTCATGGTGCATCCCAAGATCAGGAACATGGTAGGTATGTCTTGATGAGGCCATATATCGCATAAGGATTTCATGGCTCAGTCTTTATCACATCGAGATCTAGATAGACTAGCCCACCGACAAGACTGAAAGTAAACTTAAACCTCTGAACGTCATGGTCCAACTTCAAAGTCTTGATCAAGCTAGTATTCACTGTACGCAAAAGACTCACCATATATGAAAGATCAAGTATGAAAGACCAAGCAGCAAGTGCGTTCAAGTCTTGAAGACCTGACAGTTGAATGTTGAACTTTGAGCCTTTTAAGGGTAACCACAGATCGCAACAGGAATGATAGTGCAACACAACCCACGAGAACACATAGTCCATTTAGGGTGCACCAACTCTCAGACACAAAGTCGAGGATGGTTACACACAGAGCATAAAACTCTGAGTGTCAGAAGAGGGGAAGAGGGGACTGAAGGCAAGAAAGAGTGATTATGTAATAGAACTTGTATGGCTTCTTTGGCTTGTCGGCAAGCTGCAGCCTCAACATGCGAGCTGCAACTTACATAGCCGGATGGGAAAAAAGGGTTTGGCTTCCATGTGGCTCAGTTGGCTGCTATCGGCTAACATCTCTGAGCCGATAACAAGCCGAAACTGCGGCAATACTATGGCAACCTCAAACACGAGATTTGACAACCTTCAAACTATCTTGTCAACTTTGCAAAGGAAGGCCTTCATTGCACTCGTGTCAACACTCTCCTTGCCACTATTCCTGAATTAGATGACTCTCAATCTGTGCTGCTGACCAGTGCCATTGACCTTGGTGATGGGTACGTGCTTCTGCATAAATGAGATAAATTCCCTGTTCTTCCATCCCATGGTACTTATGATGTGGTTTGGGAATATCTCGATCATCCTAATCCTATGCCCAAAATCCAATGCTGGGCATGCCTTTTATTACCAAATGGTCAAGTTGCCTGAAGTGCATGGTGTGAGACCCTCAGATTCTCAAGCGATCTTCAAGTCTCTCAATGATCAAGGTAAGTCTGACTTCTTCTCATAGATGATCCCAGCTACACTAAGTTAGTACAAACTCCTCAACCAGGTCCTGTTCGGCAAAGTCTTGTACTTCACAAGACTCACTACCAATAACCCAAATGGTGGTCTTCAATTTGCCAATGTCACTGAAGAACAGCAATCCTGACTGGGAGGTCAGGAGGGCTAGTAGTGGGCGAGTGTAGACTTGACCCAAGGGAGGTTCTGGAACTGTGGATGGTGGTGTTCCCAATGGCTAGGTGGGCCTAGGGAATGACTAGATCACTCTCCGGAATGATAGTTGGTGAAGGGAAGGTTCAAGAAGATGGAAAATCGGAAGATGTATTTCAAAACCTAATACAAGGCTTTTATAGTCTGGAACATGTTCCTGGACTGACTAATGATAAGGGGGACATGTTCTAAATAAAGAATTGAAAGTCTGAAAGAAACCAGGCTTGTTGGGGGTCAATCCGGACTAAAACTGGACCGGACTGTCAATCTGGACTATGGTCTGGACTGAATTGTCAAACTGGACTAAGATCCAGCTTAAAACAGAAGCGGACTAAGCTAATACCAGTTCTGGACTGGTGAGAACGGATGAACAGATAACAGATAGACCAGCTAGGGCATGGGGAAAACACCAGATATCAACGTAAAGACACTTAGTGCTCTACATCGCCTTGATCCATTCCTTCTCCCTGCCCGACAAGGACATTCTCCATGCATCCCGCATGACCCTCCCCCTCTCTTGCAATACTGATGTGATTTTGGTTGTTGAAGTTCATCAGATTATCAGTGTGGTCACCATGATCCCACATAGGGATTTTTTCTTCACAGTCGAGCAACCTGGCCTATCGCATTTGACTGCACAAGATGGGGTGCAGGTAGATGATGATGATGGTCCTGATGTCGAGTAGCTTTCCATGTCGCGTAGTTGAGCAGAATCCAGCAATATGATTAGTATATGCATTCTGAATTCATGTCCTCGCTATTAAGTACATCCCAATGGTACTCTACATGACTACATTGGTGTACAACACTATTGAGATTTGTCTACTTGCGACTGCTTGAAGGGGCAACCATCAGCTTCTCGTATTTGAATGCAGGTTTCTTAGGTAGTGAGTAGATATGAATATGTAGAGATAGAGCAAAGAAAAGACTTACTTTGGTCGATTCATCACAGGCCCTCTTGGCTGGGAGACAGAAAGTATTCTCCTTCTCGTTCTGGTTTGGAATGTCTTTACTTTTGGGTTCTGTAGGACTCTTGTCATTCGGATCTATAGTGTATTTAGTTTACTAATTTGAGATATACAGAAACATTACCTACCAATCTCCCTGGAATGTTTGTATTTCTTGCCAGCGCAGTTGGATTCAGATGTATGCTTGGTAGGTTTGCATGGAGTACCCTTGGGCACAAGGGGAGAAAATGGAGGAGGTACAATAGGGAGCACAGGCACAGGGGCTGTAATGAGGAGTAGCACGATTAGATTCAATAGACACTCAGGTG
The DNA here is from genome assembly GCA_038090235.1 of Pulveroboletus ravenelii. Taxonomy (NCBI): domain Eukaryota; kingdom Fungi; phylum Basidiomycota; class Agaricomycetes; order Boletales; family Boletaceae; genus Pulveroboletus; species Pulveroboletus ravenelii. The sequence goes on from JBBPMH010001199.1 coordinate 5,796, forward strand.
AAAAGATACGTACCATTGCCTTCCATACTGTGTTTTCTTTTGACACTGTGGGCTTTCGGGGTATCCTTGTCCTTATCTGCAATTGCAATGTGTTGAGAAGATACAACTTCTATTATCTGTGGGCGCATGGAGGAACTTGACCTCCACCTCAAATTTGAGAAGTGCGAGTTTGCCACGAACCAAGTGGAATACCTTGGTATGGTGGTCAAACCTGGTGAATTAGCCATGGACCCCATCAAATAGAAACAATTTAGACATTGCTTGGGATTAAACTTACCATTTCTCCAGGGTACTCGGGAATAAACATGAACGTTTAGCTATCCTCTGGATGGTGGAGAGGTACTGTGATTCTGACAAAGTTTTCAATAGGGCAAGGCAGCATAGTAGCTGTAACTGATAAAATAATGAGAACAGGCTTTGGAGAAAAGCGGGGTCAGAAAAGTGGGGACTTGGAGAATACCAATAATCTATCTTAGGGGACATCCACCCTTTGCTTTCTTTAACCTGTACCACTTCCTTGACCACCTCTTTTTCATTTTTATACATTCCTTCTCACTCATTATGTGTACCCAAATTCTTGGATCTTCCCCATCTGTTTCTTCATCTCCATCTCCATCTTTGACAAGTTTACACAACACTGCTGCACCCCCATCAACACAGCTGCCACCGGGTCCCACACAGCCATAACTTGTCACAGACCAGTTTGCACCAGTAAGGCACCATCTAACTAATCTGTCTATAGATTCTAGACAATCTACATGTTTCTGTGGTAAGGAGTTGATGTTTCCAGGGACATATTACTATAATTGTATATGCGAACTTCACACCACTCGCAGTGAGCTTCAAGCTGCTCATAATCATATTAGGGATATTCTCAACAAGAAGGACCCTATTATTGACCCAGTGCTGTCCAATCCCTTGCATACCACTCATGGCAACATCAAGTTTTGGACTGTCAACAGCTTTGAAAACTGGTTGTCAATCCCAGAGGCACAAGTTGTGAACCATGGAAAAGAGCCCTACCTCAAGGAAGAGAATGGTAATCTGGTTCCAGCACAATGAGTCCAAGATATCAAGGCTTGTATGCAGAGTGTTTTCTGTGAGCTTGTGAGCAAGAAGCAGGCACCACAGGTTTGGGGATCTTTGGATGCCAGCACATGAGAGCTATTCCATTCTCATGTCAAAAAGTCTTATCCTCTTTTTAAGTGTGCTGAAAATGGATGGAAGCTTGATTGATTCACACAGACAACCTATTTGGCTTGGCACGTGTTCCATCTAGATGAAAACTTGAACTGGAGGACGAAGGAGGGCAAGAAGGAACATCAATTGAAGCACAAGAACACTGGAGAGGAGTCCCTGCACCCTCACAAAGTCAAATGAGGTGAATGTCTCAATTTGATTCAATGTCACTCATACAAGTTCTTTCATTAGTCAATTCTGAGTCTGCTGAAATGTCTGCATTCTCAGGAAATACTCTCCAGAATGGCAGCAATGGTTCCTCATCTACAGATTCAGCTTGCTCACCCATCGATGCTAATTTTAGCTTTACAAGTGTAGAATCTGATTCCAGGACATCCATGATGTAAGCTGAGGAAGTGACGGTGGCCTTCAATGAGATCAGCTCCCCCACTGTCAGAGATGGTCTTGCCGTTGGGGAGACCACTTTGCCTAGTATTGAAGAGAACACCATACCCGGTATCAAGAACACTTCCCCTGCTATTGAGAATGCCCCCACCATTTCAGCCATTGATAAGATTCCCGCCATTCAGAAGACTGCCTCCCCTGCCACTGAAGAGTGTGCTTCCTTGGCTATTGAAGAGACCTGTATTATCAAGAAGGTCGTTTCTACCACTGCCAAGAACTCAGAGAACTCTGGTTCAACAGAGTCTGTAATTCATTATACCAATCCCCTGTAAGTCATTTTGTCGATATAAATTTCAACTGATACTAACTGATCTAAGTGACTGCCTAGCACAAACAGCTGCTAAATTGGATATCACCATACCCACCAATACCCTGAGTGGCACCGCAACTCCGTCTGCACTGAGTGCGAGCAGCTCTCAGATAACCTCGGCCAGTACTTAAAGAAGGTACCAAAAATGCACCCAGGCCTGGTGTGAAACAGGAGGTAGACAATATTTATTCCATCAACATCTGCTAATGTTTGTTGGAAATGGGGAAGGAAGACAGCCATGACAGACTCATAATATCATGGATGAGTTACGACCATGACAGGCTCATAATATCACAGATGAGTTATGACCATGACAGGCTTATAATATCATGGTCAGTCTCCACAAGCCCATAGCAGCAAGTATCACCATAACAACAAATCTATATTTATAGAGAGGATTTCAGAGGAAGGCTCATAAGAAACACTAACCGATAAGGGGCACTCTTGCAAGACTTTGATGCTTGAGTGATATGAGATTGAAGCAAGGTTTTGTTGTTGCATGTGCCTTTTCAGGCCCATATTTGGGCAACAGTGCCACCTTACATAAGAACTGCACACTTTCCTTTTGACTACTTTCTACACATTCTGGGCTACTGTGGTAGTCTCTAGACTACTCCTTCACACACTGCTACAAAAGGTTTGAGAAGCGTTAATAATTGAGAGTAATCAAGTAGATGCTACTGGAGCTAAGGCTCAACAGTGAGAGTGGATTGAGAGGTTAAACACCTAGATATTTGGTTACTATATATGGACATACATGAGGGTCCTTATATAGTGGAAGAGCAATAAGGTTAAAGCTCAGTATAGTAAGTTAGAACTCAGATGAAACACATCTGAGTCATAAGGTGTTGGAGCAAGGTCATCCCTATTGGATGATAAAAATGGTAAGGGGTAAGAAGCTAAACGCTATTGGCTAGGTAAAAGTATAAGTGTCATGATTACTGAGCATGACAGATCATGACTCGACATGAGTCAGATATCAGTTAGCAACCCAGGTGTGTCTGGGATGGACTATTGGATCACTGTGTAATCCCAGGTGCATACTGGGTAAACCAGGGTGTCATAATGACATCATCATGACATCACAATACGTCATGGTCTGGATCTATAATGCGAAGGTTTAATGTTCTGTCATGTCAGGAAACTCTAAATGATCAGAAGAACATGAAAGCTAAATGCTAGCTGAAATCCACTAGCCATGGCTACAAGCCTAGGATTTCAACAATGTTGTCTTAGGAATTTGTGTGCACATCGCTGGCTCAAACATTTCAAAGATTTGACCAATGGTATCACAGCAGAATTCAAAGACTACTACAAGTCTCTTAGTAAACAGCAATGAGAGATATCATTTTTTATATACTGTCACGTCATCTAACAAGTATGCTACAGTCCTATGATAAGGAGGTAGAAGATTTGGTATGCACATTGTTATCTTAGTGACCCAAATACTCATACATTCTTTCATAGGTTGCTCACAATGCTTGGAACAAGGATGCATATAACAGGGCCATGTTCCGAATGGCTCCTCTTATCCCCTAACATCCATTCTGCTTAATTGCCCATCAGTTGCTTATCAAGACTCTGACTTAAGCAAAGAGCTCAAGAAAGAGAGAAAGGAAAAAGGATGAGAATTCAAGCATACCGAATCTAGTACAATACAAGGGCTTTATATACTCGTATCCTACCCTATACCCTGATAAGGTGAATATGTGAAAGGAAGGAGAAATGAGATAGTGACTACATGAAATGCGTGAAAGAGTGAAAGGGAAAAGGAAATGAGATTGTGAAAGATGTGAAATGTGAAATGATAAAGTGAATTAAAGTGTTGTCGTGACATTACCCCCTTTTCAAGGCTGATCCTCTGGAGCAGCAGGAGGAAGTTCAAAACAGGAAGTGAGAAATTTTACAAGAGAGGCGGCGAAAGATTTGAAATCGGGAGTGAGGAACAAGGGAGCCTTGAAAAGGCAAGTGTCGCAGTCGCATAGCGATTCTATCATGCGAATGGCGAGGGGATTTTCTTTATGGAACTTATAAAGGGTGGTTGGAGCGTGTTTTAGATGCTCTTGGGGTTCCCAAGTTCTTTCTTCTCGAGGATATCCCTTCCAATGTACGAGGTACTCAGTTTTTCCTCGTCTCTTTCGGGAATCTACAACCTTTTCAACCTCATATTCTTCTTTCTGTTCAATGATGACCAAGGGAGGAGGAGTTGAGGTTTGTTGAGATGGGAATTGTCCTTGGTGATACAGCCATAGGTGGGAAGTGTGGAATACTGGGTGGATACCTCTCCAGGTTCAGGGAATATCCAGTTCATAAGCTGACGGTCCTACTTTTCTTTTTACTTTGAAAGGACCATAATGTTTTTCTTCCAGTTTCTTAGTGGGCCGATCCAAATGGATATGTTTCCCATCCAGCAGTACCAAGTCTCCTTCTTTGTACTCAGGAGTGAGACGAGCGTGTTTGTCATATGCCCTCTTCATTTGGTCCGCTGCTTTTTTCAAGGCTTCCTTTGCCTTTTCTTGTGCTTTTTTCATCCTTAGCATGAACTCCAAAGCTTCCTCATTAGGAACTTTTTTCCATGTATCTTCTGCTATTCGGGGTTGTTGCCTGTAGTTCAGCAGAAATGGAGAGAAACTGGTAGCGGACGAAACGTTCTGATTGTGTGCGAACTCGGCAATGGGAAGCCAGTCTGTCCAATCATTTTGTTTATGATTTACATACAGTCGAAGGTATGTTTCTACTTCGCTGTTTATTCGTTCCGATTGTCCGTCGGTTTGTGGATGGTAAGCCATGAAGGGATTTCCTTGTATCTTCAATAGGGCATATAAGTCTGTCATGAATTTGGAGACAAACTGAGGTCCTCTATCAGATATGACCTTTTTGGGAGTTTCGTGTAGTTTAAAGACATTATCTCG
>JBBPMH010001201.1:0-10639 GCA_038090235.1 Pulveroboletus ravenelii
CGGTCATCAGAGCTACAATGAATTAATTGGTCACACGATTTTCCTTCCATAGCAGTGTTCGGTGTCCGTTCTTCATTATTACCTTTTTCAAACGCCCGACATGAGCGCGGCCGTTAGGCTTTCCATATTTCTCTGTCCGGTCCACTGCTAAGAGCCTCACTTGCTCCCGGTTACTTTTTTTGGCCCGTGGGTTTATGGGGCAACTTCTAGTTGGCTGTGGTCGAGCTTCGGTCAACCTCCATTCACGTACATATGAATCTAGTTTGATTTCCAGATAGAAGGGCAGTGGAGAGTGGAGCCATGATAAGTTAATTAGTTCATACGTAACCGAATGCAAGCCCCGATCTTTGCTCATGTGGGCCGCATTCGACCCGACGCTGCCCCCACGGCTGTCGTGTCCTAACCAGTTTCGCATCCAGCACCTGCCACGGAGTGCTTCGCAGTTTCGGATACTTTTAGGAGCGATTACACATGCAACGACGTTCAGGCCTAAACAAGGGGCTAGCACGCATCTCTATTCCGTCCCAACACCGTCTCACCGGAATGAGTGTCGACTCCACGCGTTCACGGTGGCACCGACGTTCTTTTGGCGTTCCTAATCGAATATGGCTCCTCCTGCTCGCCTTCGTGTCCCTCATAGCCCTATCCCGTCAGGTTCTCTCCTCCTATCGCCGGCAGCTGCAGCCCCTCAGCACAGCTGGACTCGTACCGATAAATTATCTTCACTCGGCCGAATATTTTACGGCGAACAGCAACGGCTCGGAAGGGGGTGATGGGTTGAGAAATCCGTTCCAATTCTGTCCCGTGTTCGGGCCTGGGGATGACATTGCGGAAAAGTACGGGGTGATGCCGCTTGCGCGGACGCGGTTGCACCTTGGGAGCGGAGGACGGGTGCACCGGGTGATTCACAAGGCGTTGTTGGGCCAGCCAGTGACGATGAGCGTGTTGGGTGGTTCAGGTGAGTCCCGTGCTCGGTGTGCGTTGCGATACCGAAAACTCATTCGCCTTATGGGGGCTAGTATCTGCATGTCATGGTGCTGGCGACGACCCGCTATCACCCTTGTGTTACCCCTCCCTTTTTTTCCGGTGGTGGTTGAGCGTGTTTCCGCATCCCGCTTCTGAGCTCACCAATGGAGCGATGCGTCGGACGAATTCGGGATACTTTGGCTTCTGCAGTTCACACCATGTGCCCGAGAATACCGACCTCGTGATATTGGAGTTTGACGTGGATGATCCAGCGTAAGTAATAGGCGAGCCTATCTCTCCCTTTTTCTTCTTCTCAGGCGTCTTTTCCCTCAGTGACCGGAAGAGTATGGAGGAGTTTGAGCTGCTCGTTCGCTCCCTGCTCGACAGACCCGATCAGCCTGCTGTTATCATCCTAGGCCACTTCAGCCCGCAAGTCCACACTGAACATGGGTTTGCTGGGCCAGACCATTGGCATAACATCGTGGCGCAGTTCTATGATGTCCCTCATGTTAGGTATGACCTCATGTTTCAGGGTTGAGAAGCTGTGGTTTATGTTGCCATAGTGTGAAACCCATTCTATACCCTACCTACATGACCGACCCCGACCTGGTCAAGCCCTATTATGTCGATCCCATCCTCGCCGCGCCCGAGGGCCACGTCCTCCTTGCCGATGTCCTGATCTCATATTTCCAGTCTCAGGTGTGTGCTACGTGGGCAACGGCTGGCGGCCATTCCTACGAGACGATTCCGTTTGCGCTCTCTCCGGGTTACACTGAAGATACGCATCTGTTTGGTGGTGTTGGTGCCCGGAAAGGTGCAGCGCCTCCTGACCCGCCCAAGGGGGACAACGGGGACGCTGCGCCGGGAAGGAAACCTGCACCCGCTCCCGCTGTCGATCCACACCCTATCCCTGTCTACCCCGAACTACGTATCCCACCCGTCCGTATTGGCACGCGACCACGGACATCGCGGCCGTTTGAGGAGCCCGTGCCATACTGTGCCTCGGCCAACGATCTGGTGAACCCGCTACCGCCCTCTTTGTTCTACGGCTCGGGATGGCACACGGCACACCCCGATCAGGGTACCTCGCCCTTACTGACTGCCGAGTATTATTGGCATAGTTGGATGCCTCTCAGCCGGTTGCGCGTACCGATCAAGGTTGGCGCGGGCGACGTGGGGATCTACTTCTTGAAGGAGCCGATCCGAGAGGTGGAGCAGGGAAGCCAGATCGAGTGTTGGGTGGACGACAACTTTAGGGGCGCTGTGATTATCGAAAACGCGGGGGATGTCGCCACGCCCAAGCCAACGTATGTGTTTCTGTTCTGTGTGTGTTGTGGCGGATGCTCAGGTTGGTACTCGCAGGCTGGAGATGATCGATGACTTTGTGTCGCGGGGAAATCACTACGTGGAGTGCGTACTGTTGGGTGAAGAAGGACAGCCGGTGCCTTCGTTCAAGATTATCGGGATCTTTGCGACGTAACGATGGGGGGTCTCTGCTTTTGCTATCCAACTCAAACTCTGCTTTGCATTTTAGGCTCTGAGACAATACTACGGGATGATAGACATACATATACGCGCCAAATGTACATAGCTACCACATACTATGGGGCAGTGCTCGATGGCGTGGGAACTGAGATGACGCACGAATGCTGTGTGCTGCGCTCACTGCCTGCACTGACCGGCGGGGCGTGTTCGTCTCTCTTTTAACCATCCACTCCACCACCCCCTTCACGACTTTTTCCTCCACTGAACAATGAAATCACGAGCGCCGCCAACAGGTGAGTTATTGTTCCAACCCCTCTCAAGAGTCGACTGACTGTTCTCGCAGAAGCGCCGCCTGCGTATCACTATGTGACGAGATTCTATCGGAGAGATCTGAGACCCGTTGTCATTGCAGGTCCGTCGTATCTCTACGTTTGTGTGGACATGCTCATCGTGTCGTATAGTGTCGCTTATCACAGCCATCTGGGCTCTCGCATGGTAAGCGTTCATCACAATTCCTCGAGCGGAACCACATGCTCAAATATAGATGTCTATTTCAGGACTGTATGCAATTTATTTCTTGAGTCCCCCGTCGTGCCACTTGTCCTGACCCGCGACCTCTAGGTGTCGTCCTTTAAGCAACTCAGTCTCGCCGACAGCAGTAGGTCGTCATACCGAACGCGCGCATGCGAGAATGATGACGTGTTTCTGTTTCTAGATAATTTGCCTAAGCTGGCTCCGTTGGCAATCACACAAGGCGTGATGTTTGCCGTCGCGTGCACTTTCGAAATATTCGGGGTCGTTGCTGCGGCCACGGTAGGTTCCTCGTTCGACCTATACAGGGAACCGTGATTCACCTCGGCGGGTTATAGAAACGGTTCGCACTGATAAGAATATATGCATTCCTCTGTACATTTAGTACGCTGCTCGTGATCGGCGTTGGACTCATGAGGGTCATTACGCATTTCACGTTCAAGGCATGTAGACCTTTTTTTGTGGTTACTTTTGTCGCCGCTCACCTTGGCCCTAGTCTGATTTGATCGATGAATGCATCACGGTTGCGCAGACGGGGACCATCGGTTCGGTCTGTGTCTTGGCGCTATCACTTTGCTTGCCATGTCTCATGCGTCTTCCAGATTTTCGGGCTTTGGGGTTCGAGTCCGGACAACCGTATGAACAAGGACCAAGCGACGCAGTGTGAGTTTACGATGTTCGTCCTACTTTGGCCATGATCGTGACACACCCTAGACTGCAACGATGAGTGGACCCACGACTCGTGGGCGGAGATCGTCGCCCTCATTCTCGAGATCTGTGAGCGGCAGTCTATCTATCTTGAACGTGCGAGAATCTGAATCGGCTTTTTGAATCTAGTGCTCGGGTTGCTGTTCACCGCCCTCGCGTTCGCGTACTACCGACAATCATCCGATCCCGCGAGCCCCGCCAACTCGTCCCGTTTGCCGTCCAGCCATGCACGTAGAGATGGCTACCCGACCAGTTACAACCCCCCGTATGACGGAGCCGCCTACGTACCCGTCTATCTACCTCCACCGGGCCCGCCACCTACGGATGGCAAGCCACCGGAATACAAACCGTCATCGTACTTGTCCTTTGGGGATCACAAGGACTCCAAGGAGGACGATCCGTTTGCAGAGTACGATAGTCCGAGTGTGCCGATGCCGACGCATTGGGTTGAGGACCGGGATGCGACGAGGGTATGATCATATGTACTTGTTTGATTTGATCGGACAGTTTCGACGATTTTTTTAATGAGCTCTTTGACGCTGCTTGTTTGATCTTGATCTCTATGATACGCTACGGACTTGGGGCGAGCTTTGCATGAACTTGCCTTGTAAATGGTAGTGGTGAATGGGACTGTGACTGGCGTGCATCTATACTGGTGGTGGGCTTATGTTGGCACTTGGCAGCAATGCCTGGGTTGTGACATGTGAACTCCTGGATGCCCTACTGCAAACTGGCTCCTGAAGACTTGGAAATCATCCTGGCTTTGAGAACAGAACCTGAATTGGTGGTCAATTCTGGCTATCAAATCCATGTTGATTGCATCACAGAAATCCAGGATTTTGGACAAGGTCTTTTCAAGTAGCACAAGCAGAACACTTGGAACAATACATAGTTGCCATGTCAAGTGGTTATATCATATTATAGTGGTAGATCCAACAGATAATAAACATCAGACTGTCAGTAGTGTTGAATGTCAGATAGCATAGCACGTCAAAGGTCCTCAAATTCTGGAGAAAACATAACTCCAGAGGTCTCAGGATGAATTCTGGTCAACTCTGAACTAGGGGGGCTAACTCTGGACCAAGCACACTATGGTCGTCATATGTCAGTCATGCTTCTTTTTTGGAGAGACTACTCCTTTTAACTCTGAAATTGCTTATTTTAGGTTCAGACTTATTAGTAATTCTACTGGTGCTGATATGTCCTAATTTGGTATTCACGTGCGCCTGCGCCTTTTAAATTTTTTTTTATACCAACTTGGTAGACATTTACAAGCGCTTGTATTTGTACGTATGGGGGGTGACTCTCTGCTTCTAACCTGCGCCTGTGACTGCTGCGACAACTCTGTGACTCCCTAATGCCAACCTCGGCGGATTCACACCCATTCCGATTCGTGCTACTGCTTCTCACTCGCTTCTGTCGGTCTGTGAGATGTATAGTGCTCGTATTTCGAGTTCGGTTTGCTTCACTTTGGAGGTCGCTTCTGACATTTGCGCATCGCGGTAGGCAATCCCAAGTTCGACTGCATGCGGACGATGGCCCTGTCATGGGCAGCAGTCCTCCGCAACAACGTCCGCAAAATACAGAAGGTGCAGGGGAAGAGGAAGAGGCAGAGAATGGTAAAACCTTCGCAGCTATGCCTGTTCGACGCCCCGTTCGCTGGCAAGATGATATATCAGCGTACCAGACGCTGATTGCGGGCCATCAGTTCAGATATGACCCACATCCTGCGGGGCCTGACGAAGCATCACAGCGCTATTTCCCCAGGCTTATTAGGTGAGGGGACCTGGGATTTTTGTATGTATACACTTCTTTTACCCCTCGTTCACCTTGGCCCTCAGTCAGAGCGTCGAACCTCCCAAGATCCCAATTGGGCAACGGACACTCTTGAATGCGTCAGCTCACCTTCTTTGTGAGACTCATCCGTTCCTGATAGCTTTCAATATAGACTACCGAAGCTTCCAGTTGGATGGACTCGACACGTTCATCCCGAAGGAAATGTACTGTTTTATCACGAGGGATTAGTACGTTTCATTTGTGTCTGCATTATCCGCGGTTGTGGACTTTTTCAAAGCGCATATTCACAGAGAGCGATATCATTCACCACCAAGACGAGATACTTTTTTATGCCACGACACTGATCCAGCAAGCGCTTCACGCGGATGATGTTACTATGGATGAGCTCACGGAAATTGTCCTGAATGTGGACAGTGATCGGCGTTGGCATTATTACTTTGTCGATCACAAAAACCGCCTTCTCTTCTGGGTTCATCCAGTTGAACCCCAGAGTTTCGGTAGTGACCTGCGAGGGGTATTTGAATATAGCCACATCAGTACGTTCGATTGATCATTATTTTCTTTCGCTGACATGCGTTTTAGGGTATTTGGTCGAGCGACAGTACTGGTATGCTTACAGTAGGTTTTGAGGCATGTCTGCACCTGTTACGTTCTATCTATCTTGATACTGATCGCCACTCAGGAGTATCGTATATAACATGAAATCGAGGTCACATTGTGAATACTACCCACACAATCGTACCCTTCCAGAAGGAGTTTTCGATGAGCTCGGAGGGATGCTTCACTACGCCAGGACTGGTATGTGCTCTCTGTGAAACGCCTATATTGTCTTCTCATCAAGCCACCAGACATAATCACTGCTGATTCCTCCACGGGTCCGTTTACACAAGATGAACTGGCTGCGATCTCGGACCTTGTCAACACACTCAAGGGTATCTTCTAACACTCGTTATTCTTCGAACCTTGCTGACCCAGCAAAGACAGCGGGAAGACTTCCAATGCGTACAGTGTGTGGGTCATTGGTACGACTTTTATGCCTTGTTGGACCACGAAGCGGTGTTGACATCAGATGAAGCGCGGCTAATGGCGCTTTTCAGTGGGTGTTACTCAGTATCTGGTCATCTGCTATGCTAACATAACACCAGCCGAGAACCAATTTCTCAAATTTTGTGGTCAGCCGTGTGCGCGTTTAAACACAGACATACCGTTGTTCGGGGAACCGACCTGGAATCGCAGTCTTATATTTCGAATCGTCAATGTGTTTCTATTTGGGTCACCGGGCGACCATGCTACTCATTTTCGATGGGTCCGGCCGGACGGCCTTATCGCTCGGTCACGTTGGAGGGATCTTATCAACAACCTCCGGGAAGAGTTGGGCCAGTGTATGCTCCTTGTGAGTCTGTCTAATTTCATATGACCGACACTTGATGGCTTGTAGTCTACAGTGATGCTTGCCGTGGACGTCAGCTTCCTTGCTATTCCCGGTGTTGTCCCTAGCAATGCACCTGCGGGTTCGACCCAGATCTGCATCTATTCCTCGTTGATTTTAGTGCTCTCGTCTATCATGTTCTCGGTCATCTTGTCAAGTTTATACAGGGATCAACAACGTACGGAACCCTTCCGTGCGGTATGCCACTTTTCCATGTATGTCGTTTACTCATGTGCTCACGTTGGCTATGTCAGACAGAAATCATGAGCACCCTCGATCTGAATACATTGGGAATGATGCGCCTTGTAGTCACGCACAGTCTTCCGAGTGCTTGCATCATGTGGTCGTTCGTCATTCCATGCATGGTCGTATCGTTTTCTACGTTGTTCACATGGACCTAGGATTATACTCTTCTCCGTGGCCCTCGCGATACATATCTTCAGTCCGCAAGAACTTGCTACTGTTGCGGTCATCGGCACTGAGTGTTTCATTGTCGTATTGTCTGGGCTTGTGAGCGCACGCGTAGTACGGCTATTCAGTGATAACGATGTATGTATATGAGGACACTACAGAGACACCACACGACGTTGAACAGGGCTGATGCAGTTCTTATAGTCGCTGACTCATTCGTGAATATTGTCCCACTATCTTGGACTGTAGATAAATTAGTGCACAATGAAGATATAGATAAAGTTGTGACCATGCAATGATGGTAGTTGAATGATGAAGCCCAGTGAGAAGTCGCTGCACTGGCATCACAAAATTTAGCAGTCATGTATGGAAGAACGCTAACTGCACGTTCGGTTCACAACGTTTGCTTGCCTTTCGGATTACATAACATTTTTCCCCTTCACTAGCAACCGCTGACTCTAGCCTGAGTACCAGCCTGCATAGATACTTCAACTCTCGTGATGAGATCATCGTTGCAGAATAGACCGACTACTTTCCTCGAGGCCTCACCAGCCATGCTACAGGCCAAATCACCCTCTCTTGCCGGAGACCTCGTTGATGTCGAGCTGATGGCTCAGCGCAATGCCTACTACATGCAAGCATTTGACCAACACGCCTCGGCCATTAGAGGCAAGCGCACAAAAGAGATGGCCAGTGCATACGAGCAGACTGCTGCTTTCCTCTCATCACCCCGTAGCCTTGAAGACCTGCACAGCATTGTCCGCTCTGATGCCACCACGGTCCAAGAGTATGCCCCCCCACTTGCTGCCATATACAGCCTCCTGATTGCTTTTGTTAGCCACGTTCGAATTAGCTTAGTTGCTCACTCTCTCCTCTTGTCCCAGCTGAGTGCTATACGAAAACTTTCTCCCAGCACTGCTGGACAAATTCATGCTCGAACGATCGAGTTAAGGTAGCTAATTGCCCTACCATCGCATGCATGAGCTTATCAAAATAAAGAGACCAGTCTCACCAGCTCACACCTGCCAATGCAGGGTTAAAATCCCTTACCCCGTCCCGCCCGCTTCCTAAGCTTGAAAGGCCTAACATGGCCTCCTACTTCCCCCTCAATGAGTTGGAGGTTTGCGACCTGTTAGCATTGCCACATCGCCTTCCTGGGAAAGAGCTTCTGCACCGCAGTGCAGACGTCTATTATCGTATTGTGGCTGTCAGCTCCTCATACAATGAGGGCTGCACATTCAACCTTCAGTATGAGGGAGTGGGGTATGGGTTGATCAAATTTCATTCCCTGGTGGCTGATTTTCACCATAGCTATCAGTGTGAGGATCTCTCTGAGAAGGAGATGCAAGCACAATTGAGGGACAGCTCTGTAGCCATGCTGTGAGCCCCCTGCTGAGCCCATACCTCTCTAATGGGCATGATAGCGCCCTGTTTTAAAGGATGATGCTGCATGAACTCCCCTATAGCATTACTCATCTATTATTCCATATAGTGTATTTGGCAGCCTGGAAAATGTATGGGGTATAGCATGCGTGAGAGCAATACCGTGGGTGGTGGGTGTACGGGTATGGCGTGCGATTTGCAAACCCGTGGCTACACCGTACCCGTATGCGTGAGTATGGCCACAGGACCAGCGGGTTTCTCTAATGGGGGCAGTTCGACTTGCTGTGGATGCTGCTTTCAAGCATGGCAAGCACACTTCACAATGTTTACGCCCGGACACCGTGATTGCCCTCATTGATCGATTCTGGCTCTGGCTATCAAATCCATGACAATTGACTACTATTCTAGTGAGCCACCACAGTTTTATGATACATTGACCTTTCGGTGCGTGATTCGATCGTCCCGACCCACCGATGTTGACATGGACAACTGAGCTCGATCACACAGTATTCCGACGGCATGAGACAACGAACTATCTGGTGTGATGCACCCGTTCATTGTCTTCTACTAGATCACTCGTTGGGGGGTAGCGTGTCACGTCACTCTTGGTGTATTCGTTTTTCGTCCCTCTCAAGATCTCGTTCCTTCCCACCTGACGCTTCAACAACACCGATCGTTCGTTTTCTCAAAACACTGCTCGCAACAAGATGAGTTATTTGAACGGCTTCTGTACCATTCTCACATTGACCACGTCCCCCCACCCCACTCCACCTTACCCCATTCAGGTTCACTCACGACCCAAGGTTGTTTCTTCTTTTTCGTTCTCGAATCGGTCGTGAATACAATGATCACCGTCATTTCTTTCTTTCTTCCATTTGTTCCCTCCGTCCAATCACATCTGATCGGCCCACCTTGTTCGCCAGATAGCCTATATCGCCGCTTTCCCACTGACATGAAGCACCCCCCCGAGCGTCTTCCGCCCGAAGTACGACGAGGATCAGGACCAGCGTACGACCTCCGAAATGTCTGCGAGAGAGAACCCCCGCGACGGGATGCGGATGAGTTGAATTTCGAGTAACACAGTTGATGCAACGCATCATCAGCGCACAATATACTTCATTGTGCATGTACAGGAAGACGGCGCACGTCATCACCAAACCCTCGACCCCGTATAAATATATTATCAAACAAAGTACACAAAAAAGAAAGAGAAGAAAAAGGTAATGCTAGTGTCCATACTTCCAAAGCAATTCGATGACATGACTGAGGTCTAGATGCTTACATAGATAACCGAGGATGCTGCTAACTAGTTGGATGGGAGTATTAAGTACTTTGTGGCTGTTTCGCACTGTTCCATTCAATGTCAGGGTATTTTTCGTATAAAGCAGGAAGGCACTGGATAGCAAGGTCCGCTGAGAGTGATCCGTGATACTCGTCATGTTCCATTGTCCAGTTGTGTGCGATTTCGTGAGCCATAATGAGATACCTAACATGATTCAGACGAACCGCTTGCGTGCACAAGTTCGGTCGACATACCAGTCAATGATAACCTTCTTCCTTTCATAACCTTTGTTGTAGACTTGTATGCTTCAATCAGTCTACAGCCTAAAGCATAGCAGAGAAACGACTCACAGAATTTATAGTAATGTGCCAGATTGAAAAGGATATACTTTTGGTCCCGATTGAAGGCCATTAGATCGTCATCTGTGTCTTTCCAGAAAATGAAGCAGGATGCAGAAGGGTCTTTTATGTCAAACACAGAAGCCAACTTTGAAACGAGATCTGCGAATTCTCCGAGGGCGAACGGTGGCGGTTGTTGACACTTTGCATCCCCTACCCACATGTGTTTGAATAGCTAAATGGTACGGTCTCAAGGGTACTCACGTGCCAGGAAGAACGCGATTTGTGTTGCTTCGTCTTTCAGTTCCT
>JBBPMH010001202.1:0-10634 GCA_038090235.1 Pulveroboletus ravenelii
GCTAGGGCTATTGATGATTCTGCAAGGGTCAGAGCTGATATATTTTGGTTCTCTTGCAAATGTTAAGTCTTTCCAAAATGGCCTAACATTGGGACACTTATTTGAGCCACTGTAATTACAATTATCAATGATTTGTTCATGTATAGAAAAGCTTATAGAACCCAGGTCTGGGGGGTTCCAAGCACTTCTGGTCACTGGTTGACTGACTAGGGGCATGGTTTGGGAGGTTCCAGGACATTTAGAAGTACATTTGATGTGTACATTCTGCCATTGTGCATTTTTTTGGCAAGCATGTCCCTTTCATCACCAAAGAATGGTCTCCATAGTATTGCTGATACAGGCCTGAGGCCTACATGTATGTGAACAGATCTTAAAACCTTTTTGATGGATGCGCATCATTATCTATGTGGCAGGAAGGTACCAAATGGTAAGCTATCATATGACCAGGTATGGGCTATCACATACAATGTTATTTGATGAGGGGATGGTATTGTGGTAGTGGTGGAAAAGGATATTCTCATTCTGACTCATTCATTTTATTATTATTATCTGGTGAACAATGATATATGGCATTGTTTGGCTGCTGCCATTGCTCCAGTTCCAATCTGATCCATTCACAGCATATCACATAGCCTCATAAATATCACAATGAGTCAACACAAGGAAATTATTTCATTACCAAAAGATTGGAAAATAAATACAAGATGAGAAAAAGTACTTCTATTGACCATATCATCAAGGTGCAATAACATCTAGAATTTTTTTTCAGTAAACAAGAAAAGTATGCCCTAGTTTAAATGAATACTTACCTCTGCCATATACTCTTGTGTGCTCTCCATCCACAACCTCTGTCCATAAGTATGGGTGGTTGTAATAGTCAACTAACATAACATTCCAATTCTCAACTACCTTTACTTTGTTCTCAGACTGCTTATAGGAGCCAATTGAATGACAGTAGATGCTTCCCTCCCAGTGTTTGTGTCATATCCTGTGGAACTCCTACCTCCGGATCCAACTCTGACCCCATCTCTCTCAAACTCTGGTGCATTCTCAATGAGTGCACACTCTAGACTCTCTGGACTCTGTACTTAGATAACTCCATCTTACTCTACTTATATTCCATTTCTTGCTTACCCTTGTACACCACCTGTTTCCTTCATAGCCCTCCAATCCTGTGCTTTGCTTAGGAGCACAGCTCCATTGCTATCACTCCACCTCTGGCTCTGAGTTACTGGTTCTCTTACCAGTGCTCCCCCTCCATATATAAGACTCCATACTACTATGTTGTAGATATCTCAGTTTAAATATCGACTAAGATTCCCCCAGTCCTTTCTGACCCTCTGCTTGAGCCTTGATGGCTCTCCTCTGATCTTCCCTTGACCTTTGTTGCTTACAACAAGGTCACTCTGACCCTTGTCTGACCCTTGTCTGATCCTCTATAAATTCAGAGTAACCAGACTTGTAACAGAGGCACACCACATATTGTGAAGCCAAAGCTCTGTTCAAACTCCAGAGTTCCAGAGTTGTCCTTGAAGATACGTTTTTAACAGTTTGCCATAGTGTCATGCACACATTGTCCAATCTGAAAATGTTTCTTTTCATTAGTACTAATGTGATTAAATATGTATCACCCACTGAGAGTTAAAGCATCTGATGTATGTAGATTGGTTTGATGTTCATGTTGCCAGATGCTCACAGCACTAGGATCATGCCTCCCTATGAAGCACTCCTCCACCATGAAAATATCTAATATGTATGCATGGTCTTGGGACTTTGCATGAGCTACTTTCCCCAGGTGCTTTGTGATATGATCAAATAAACACTTTATATATATTAGATGTTGAAGGGCAACCATGTGTGTGTCATTCAATATGGTCAGGGTATTCTCTTTCCAGTGATAAAATATGAGGAAAACATCCCAGCACCATATAAACTGATAGACAAGATTCCAGTAGTGCTTTGGCACACTGACAACTTCCTGTATATTTGTGCCAACATGGGTACACACCTAGGGTCTGTTAGGGTACTGCAGATTCAGCCAAGATATACATAAATACTTGAAGCATTCCATTCAGTGGTTTCACTTCCAGTGTTTGAAGTGCCTCCAAATTCTCCTTGGTATTACTTGCTATTCCAAAGTTCAAAGGGCCATAGAGAACCCTTTGGGATGCTCAAATCTGTGGTAGATAATGACATGATGGAAATAATACTAAGTGGGAAATAGAAATTTGGAGGATGATAGTAGTGGTAGTGGTGGTAGGGTACAGGGCTGATATTATATATGTCAACCAATTGTTTCTGGGGTCCTCCAACTTAATTTGGAACTAAACTCTGAAATGCATTGTGAATCCTATTAGGGAAGTGTGGATATTGCAGACACCAATCAGGCAGCCATGTGATCCATTTTTGTTATAAACAACAATTCTTGAATTATAATAAGGTGAATTGGAATCAGGGGAAGCAGCCAGAATTTTCTGCTGGTTGGTTCAGGAATGTTATCTTATGCATATTTTTGTTGATCAAGGCTGGACTCAGATGTATATAGGGGATACAAAAACCATACAGAGTATTTCTGGTTGATGGTTTACTGGATCTGGGAAGGTATAAATGATATTGTACTGTCAAATTACACATAGGAATGATTTATTTACATATATATGTGAATAGAGAACCCTATTTCAGAGGGGCTTCGAGCTCTTTTTATCAGTGGTTAACTGACTAGGCCACATGCATGCTATTACAGATTAAATACAGATTGTCTGTTGCTCTCTAAGCTGCCTAGCTTGGAAAACAAATCAACTGCACACTTACAATGCTCATCATGGTTTTTTTCAAATAGTGCCCTCTCCACATTGGAAGATATCTTGACCTGTTTGAATCCATAAGTGATCCAATGGAAAAAACTCCCAGGGCAGTATTGTGTGAATAACTGGTGGTTTTCGTGGGCCTGAATGGCAATATTTCCATGGTGGAGTATGCCGGAAGGCACAAGAATGGTGAAACTGGGCAGAAACTCAATGGGACACCCTAGATCAAAGAGGACCAGGTGACCTCCTTTGCTAGGATCATAGAAACCACATGCAAAGATGGCACAAAGGCCAAAGGGAATGTTGGTGCTGTCAACATGTTCCAGCATAATGACATGGGAACCACAGTTAAATATGCAGGTGGGGAAGATGCTGTTTGGAAATGGCCTTTGTAGATGTGGATATATTTCAAAGAGGGGGTTGAGATGGTCCATGTATTCTTTGTAGAGCTTTGGTGCATAAAATGCAAACATGTCTGCAGTCAAGGTGAAAAAAAAGATCACAACAAACAGCAGTGGCACCTACTACATATGAATCTGGTAGCTTGAATGAAGACACTTTCTGCAGTGAGCCTCTTAGTTATGGATTTTTCAGAGGGACTGTGCACTAGGTTTGCAGGCACCTGTATACATGAGCAAGGGTTGCATTTGTTTATAAGGGATACATACAGTTTGCCCTCCTCCATAAGAAATCCCAGTAGTAAGGGAGACAAAGCCACCCCTTCATTCACAGTGAACCCCCTCTAAATGGGGGGGTGCATCTTATAGCAGATTGCTCATCCATTGCTGTACATTGTTCCAATCCTCATCCTGTGGACAACTTGCCAGGATGGAAATAATGTGATCCTCTTCATCAATGATTACAATGGGGGTTCTGGAAAGAGTTCGAACAGGTTAGAATTGATTAGAGATGAATTGCACTTACCATCTGTCCCAATGAATAACCATAAACCCCTCTATGAATAACTCCTCGAGCATCTGTTCTTTGGGTTGCTTGACAGTCTGATGCTGGCTGACAAAGGCACCTTTGGCTGCTGGGAGGTCTATGGCATTGAATTTCATGGGTATATCTTGCAGTTGGGAGTGCCTCTTGGATAACAAGGGGCAAGGAACCCCTGGGTGCTTCATTTTCTTTTCCATCCACTTTGCTCTTCTCTAGGCAAAATACCAAGCCTACTTGGTCAATGGACCTGAATCACTTGTTTGCCCTGGAAAGGGAGTTGACCTGGCAGGTACAGTGATGAAATGCTCTAAGAAGCCGCTCTCATGGTTGCTATGGCCAGACATGACATGCTCCCTCTCTTTTCAGAGAGCAGTGTTTACAGATGCTTCAAACTTGGAAAAATAAATGCGATTGGGTGCTAGCATGGTTTTCGATGCATTACTCAAGATATATTTGTGAACTGGTATCAATGGGCAGAAGGGAAGGAAAAAAAACTTGACAACGTTTCTAGATGTAAAATGAAATGTGATCACATGAGCTCAACTTGTCACATGGTTTTCTAAGTGCTAGAATTGAAGCTTAGCTATAGCAAGCACCCAAGGTGACACCTTTTGGGTTGCAGCAGCTAATTAATTAATTAATTTAAGTGCTTCTGTCAGCTATTTTCAGCCATCTCAATGATGTCACAGATTGGGAATTAAAATGCATTGGTAACTAAGATGAACCCCATCAGTCATTAGGCTGGGATCAGTTACAAATTAGGGTATGTTGGTTACAAGTTCACAAGGCCATTGCAGTGATCCGGTGCTATGATGCATCAAAAGAAAAGAGCCTACTTGAACTAAATTGCTTTAAAATTTGCCAAAGATGTCATTGATGTTGGAAGCAATAATGAACAGGAAATCCAAGAGGTTAAAAGCCGTCCAAGAGAGATCCCTCCCATTTTTCTGTCCTAACCATGCTGCAAATTGACTGTGTCCATCCTCATGAGATCGGAAAGGATCAAGAGGAATTCTGAGGAGCTTGAAAATTTTGTTGTGTAGCAAGGGAGGCTCCCAGGTGTAAAAGGTGAGCCCAAGAACTCATTCTTGAAGATCTTCATTCTTGCATAAGCAAGCACCACTGTCCCAAGATCCTTGATGATCGATGCTGTTAATTTTTGGATATCCACATAATACATACCTTCCAGGATTGTTGGATGAACGAAAGCATAAACAGAAGCCATTATATTTGAAGGTAGAGAGTGCTGGGTTTCAATTAGTACACAGTAAGCCCATTCTGCTCCAAGTTGTTCTATGGGAATCCATCCACAGGAACCCATGTTTCTTTTTGTTTTGGCCAATACCCCCATTGACCAGGTGTGCGTATCAATAGATTATATCATCACCTTTGCATTTGGCCACTTTTTTAATTTTATCATTTCACCATCATGTATCTTCTTCATTTAATTGCAGTGTAACATTCCAAATAAGGCAAGTGGTTCAGAGGCTGCAAAACAGTATCAATCCTTACCTTTCTGGGAAAAATGGTTTCATGTCATTTGAACCACAGGAACCTGGTGATTTCTTCATTTTAAAAGCAGGGTAGCAATGCTCCTTTAGCCAAGGCTGCATGCTAATAGAAATCCTTGCTATTAGAGCCCATTCTCACACTTACACTGTCAAGTGCAATGTGGCCTGTCAGCTTATCTAACTCTTTTTATCTCCAGTACAATCTGTATTTTTCTTGTATTTCACTTGTTTCTCAATCAAATTCAACCAGTAAGGACCTGTTTTCATGCTTACATAACAAGCACTGTCTGGTGCAGTGTGGCCATCCAGGACACCCATGCCTTTATGACCTGTCTGCTTATATAACTCTTTCTTCTTCTACTGCAATTTGTATTTTTCTTATATTTCACTTGTTTCTCAACCAGATTCAATCAATAAGATGCCATTTTCATGCTTACATAAGCAGCGATCTAGCATGCAGTGTGGGCGTCCTGGACGCCTGTGCTTACATCTCATATTCACTTGCAAGTACACTTCTATCCCTTATGTGCAGTGGGCATCCTAGATGCCCATGCTCATATCTCATATCCATTTACAAGCACACTCAATACCTCTCATGTGCAGTGGGCATCCTGGATGCCTGTGCTCACATCTTATATCTACTTGCAAGTACACTTCTATCCCTTATGTGCAGTGGGCATCCTGGATGCCCATGCTCGCATCTCATATGGATCGCTCTCTTGAACATGTGTGTATGTGCTTACATATGATATACAAAGATCAGCACATGAAAGCAAATAATAAAAGACTATAGATAGGAGTAGTATATCTATAAAGGGAACCCATAGCCATAAAGGGAACCCTAGGAAATTCTCCCTAGGGTTGGGAAGGTGGTCTCATAATGATAGGGAAACACCAGGTGATGACTTTGTAAAGAGCCCAGATATGATTGATGAGCCTGATGATCACATCATGTATTTTGTCCAAGCACATGATCTGAGTGTGCATTGTGAAGAACTGAAAGTCAGGCAAAATGGTGACTGGGTCCTTTGTCTTGGAGAACACAATTGAGAAGGTGAACTGGGAGAGCTCAGTGACCATGTTAAATGGGGTCGGCAATCCCAAGGCCAAGACCTTGGCATGGAACCCCACCATGCACCTGTAGACATGGAAGGTCAGAAATCATTGGGTTAGGAAGTTTTTTTTTTTCAGAAATGAACTCACTTGATGTCACACTCTGTGGGTATGTGTTTATGTTCAGTGGTTCCAATGAGAGTCTTGAGAAGGATGGTCTGACAAATGAAATATTTAATTTTGGCAAGGTCTGGAGTGAATGTGGTGGTGGAATAAAAATTGCCACAGAGCTTGAGGGAATGGAGCCAAATGAATCTTTGAGTAATGTTCTTTCAATCCTTTCTGACAGTGGCAGAAATAATGGTCCAGACAAAGGCCTGGTAGCACACATCTATCTGGACC
Source organism: Pulveroboletus ravenelii (assembly GCA_038090235.1). Lineage (NCBI taxonomy): Eukaryota > Fungi > Basidiomycota > Agaricomycetes > Boletales > Boletaceae > Pulveroboletus > Pulveroboletus ravenelii. Next base: position 6,716 of record JBBPMH010001202.1, read on the forward strand.
TTGTTCTTGACCCCATTTCACAATGCATTTCTTAAATTGAGCAGGCAGTTGTCTTACTCTTTTGAGAGAGTGAAGGTGAACCCACCATTAGGGCCTGTGGGACCAAATCAAGCATGAAAGATGGCAATAACCCATTTTATGAACATGGGGTACTGTTGGTTGTTTTCAGGGATGGTTCTCCAGTGTTTCACTCTGAGAGGGGCGGTCAGTTGATTGAATAAAAAATCTGGTTAGTCAATTCACTCACCCATCACTTGATATGTTTGATCTATAACAAATGATTTTGAGGACAGCCAGCATGCTACCATGGCCATCCAGGATCTTCTGACAGGTCTGAAAATGGCAGTTAACAGCATTCTTGAGGTGTGGGAGAATTCTGCTGAGCTTTGTGGGCAAATGCTTGTCCTTGAGAGTGAGGGCAGCCTGACAGAGTATTTTTGCAGCTTGGACGTCAGGCAAGTGTTTGAGCCATCCAGTCACCCTTAGAAGAGCAGGCAGGGTCCAACCATGGTTAGTCATGGCAAAGCAGGCTTCCACATCTGCAGTCTCACCAAGATGAGTAAGGGTGGCATAAAGTGAGCAGTCGTCAGTTCTCTTCAGTGTGCCATTCACCTTGAAGTAGGCTTTACCAAAGCTGTTAAAGAGGGTCTGCAAAGAGCAAGTGACATAGGTCAGGTTAGTGAGGGGTGCACTCTTGTGGGCATTTCTCCTGTGTTTATGCATATTTTTGTAGCAGCATGTGAAGAAGTAGTCTAGAGACTACCACAGTAGCCCAGAATGTGTAGAAAGTAGTCAAAAGGAAAGTGCACAGTTATTATGTAAGGTGACACTGTTGCCCAAAATAGGCCTGAAAAGGCATATGCAATAACACACCCACTCAACAGTGACCATCTTCATAAGTAATACCTAAGAATAAAACTAAATCAAATGAATACCTTCTTCAGTAATGAATGCAAAGGCTTTATTCCAAATGAAAAACAATGTAAAATGAATGAGAATTGATGTGTCTATGTGTCCTGAAAGTCCTGTGCACGAGCGATGTCCAAATAAGGAAAGTCATGCCTCGGCTAGTGTCTGTGAGCCTGTTCATCCCGATATGGAAGTCACAGCTCAGCTAAACCCTGTGCTCGTCTCTCTTTGTGTGCAATTGCCATCAATCACCTCTAACACTGTCAGTAATGCAAATCATGACTCAGCATCGCACCTGCATTCCCTACAGTCCACCCCGAATACATCTGACACATCCGATTGGCCCGACTTGGTCCTAGCACACCCAGATAACGAGGTAAGTTGGTTTTATCGCACTTGTCCAACTAACGCTTTTAGTTGACGATTTCAATCATTCTCGACGATGTGGAGGGTTTAACAGCACAATAGGACACCAGGGTTGATGGCCAGGTGGTATGGATGGTCCAGGTGTGTGTACTCTTTCTGTACCACACCACTGGTGCTGACCCAGCATGCCTACTTCAGCTAGCAGCCACGTTTTGACTCATTTCGAGTTGCAGCATGCACCACTTGTTGTATCACCCATCTGGCTCAATATGCCATCCAAATGGACACCATCACCATCCCTTGTGCAGCTCCGATTGCTGTTGCTGTCTCCCAACTTGTCCAGCTTGCCTAGCAAGATCCTTGGCCCAGTAACCTGATGCAGTATGCCCATTTCAACACAGCTGCTGTTGTCCTTGTCCTCTGCACACTCCCAGCTGCTGTGGCTACTGCCCGGTGCAGTCACCCAACTGCTTGCATCATCCATCAACACCACTGACTTACCTAACTCATCTCACAAGGCTCCTGGCCTAGCAGCTCGATGCAGCACACCCGTTTCAACATGGCCACTGTTGTCTTCGCCCACTGGATGTTTCCAGCTGCTGTGGCAACCACCCAGTGCAGTCACCTCGCTGCCTGCCTCATCTGTGGACACCACCAACTTGCCCATCTTGCCCAGCAAGGCTCCTGGCCTAGCAGCTTGATGCAGCACACCCATTTCAGCATGGCCACTGTTGTCTTCACCCTTTGGATGCTCCCGGCTGCTATGGCAACCACCTAGTGCAGTCACCTCACTGTGTGACCTTTCCAGCTTGTCTGGAGTGCACCAAGGTGAGTTTTCATCAGCCTGCCACTCCAGTCATTCACACACCCATCCTGATGCATTGTACAGCATCTCTGGCACGCTACTGGCATCCTTGACATGTCCTGGTGGTCCTGGCTGACCTACCTTGCTGCTTGTGCATCACAGCTCGCAACTTGGCTGCTGGTCAGTACTCTCTTTTTCAAGCTTGACACTCGAGGGGTCGACTAATCCATTCATGACATTGTCAGGTGGCCTCTATGGCCAGGTCCCTGCATTCTTGATGCCCAATGGCACTCCCAGTTTGTCTGCCCAGTTACCCAATTCACCAGGGTGATTACCAGGCCCACTTTCTCGATGTAGCGCACTCAGGTTGGCCCAGTGCTTGTTCCTATCACTGGTAGGCTTGAGAATATGGCCAACGCCTGTGGCATACACATTTTGCCTTCCTCATTGCTTATCTCATCTGGAGTTACTGCAGGTAAGTTGTCTCCACTTGACCACTCTAACTGCCTGCACTCATGCTCTAGCCTATCATGCAGGTCCTTTGGCCTATTACCAGCATTGTCGCCACCTCCCAGAGCTCCTGACTCATGTGCCTTGCTGCTGACACATTGAGTGTCACAGCTCACACACCCAAACCACTTCCCCTTGAGCATGACACTCGAGAGTCTGTCTTACACATGGCTGGTGTCATCAGGTGGTCTCTCCAGTGGTGGGGGTTCCTCAGGTACATCATTGCCAATCCATGAGATATGCTGACCAAGTCCAGCACACTCCCCTTTGACCTGCACTCCACAGTGCGAACCTGTGACCTCAACCTGTTGGACCCAACCAGCCACCCCTGCACTTCCAGCAGCGTCAGGTGGCTCTCCCAGTGTATTTGTCTCATCAATCTCAGCCTGTCTAATGACATCAGCCACCCCTGCACTTACAGCAGTGACAGGTGACCTGTCTGGTGCACTGCTCACATCAGCAGTGTCCTTCATGGCCCATCCAATCCCACTAGCCACCCTCATGCTTATAGCAGCATCAGGCGGCTCTGTGGATGCATCTGGATGATGCTTGTTGTCACCCAGTGTGTTCCCAGGGTCCTCTGTTGTGTTTCCTGGTCTGTTGTCCTTGCTGCTTGGGCTACCAGTGTCCTACTGCAACCCGTCACTGTCAGTGTCATTGGTTGCCAACTGATCCTGTTGCTTCCCCTCGAGCAACACGCTAACTGAATCCAGTGCATTTCCATTTATAATGTGAGTGTGCTCACTCGCCAGGGGATTCTCCTCAGCTGTTCTAGGTTCCTCCGGTTCCTGGGGCACAACCAGTGTGCAACAGACCTCCATGTCCTTGCCACAATTGCCTTGACCCCTCCAACCATCCAACTCAACTGTCTGGAAATCGTCCATATCACATTTCTATACATGACCTTTCCCATGACCTGGTTTCTTGACCTCTTGGCAGTTTCACACCTTGTGACCAACCTTGCCACACCTCTGACAGGTGTCGCTGAACTGTCTCAGCATTGGTGCAGCCACATGCACTGCCTTGTCAGGTACCATAGACTTTCCTGTAGCTGTTTTCATAGCTATTTCTGTCATATCGAAACGTCCTGTGAGATATTCCCAAATCCTATGGGCTATTCTGAGCTGAAAACATGACATTAAAACTGAGTCTGGCAAACTTGAGGTGATAATGAATTGTGCCAGTGTTTCAAGCTGAGGCTTCACATCCATGGCTGTACTGGTGAGATATTCTCACAGCCCATGGTCCTCGATTGCTCCGACGACTTTCTTGCGCCATGCCAACCAATTCCCAGCATTTAGCCTCAGCTCCAAGACCTCATCTTCTTCA
>JBBPMH010001203.1:0-10630 GCA_038090235.1 Pulveroboletus ravenelii
TGAGCAGTATGTCTCCATTTTGGAGGATAATCTGCTTCCCACTATGGAAAATTCCAAGATCCCTGAAGAAAGTATCTTTCAACAAGATAATGATCCTAAGCATACCTCTAAAAGGGCCTAGGAGTGGCTGGAATCTTAAGATATCAAGGTCCTTGATTGACCAGCGCAATCTCCAGACCTTGATCCTATTGAACATCTCTGGCAAATTCTCAAAAAGAAGCTTAATAGCTATGTAACACCACTAAGAGATATTTGGAAGCTTTGAGAAAGGATTGATGCAGAATGGGGCAAGATAGAGGCTAATTAATGTCAAAGATTGATATAAAGCATGCCTAGAAGACTAGAGGCAGTGACAAAGGCAAAGGGAGGGCATACAAAGTGCTAAAATTACAGAATAGAAATGTTGCTCACATTAGTGTCCTAATGACATGTCATTTTGAAATTGTTATATCTCAGTGCCATGGCAATCAAATCACATAAATAAGGGCTCATCTTCAGGGGTCAGAGCTGATATATTTTGGTTCTCTTGCAAATGTCAAGTCTTTCCAAAATGGCCCAACATTGGGACACTTATTTGAGCCACTATACACTTTACCAGCTTATCAAGGGATCATTTAAAGATTATTTGGTAGATTGGGTAGAAAGATTTAGCTTATTAACATCAGGATCAACATAACAAGCAGAGTGCATCATGGATAATAAGACAGGTGGTAGTGATATTAGGGTTTGGGCCTAAGCTCTATAGGCCTGGGTCTTAGGCTTGGCCTAGGCTTAGCCCTAAGTAGAGCTCAAAAGGGCCTAGGGCCTGGGCCTGGGATAGGTCAGGCCTAGGCCTATATTATATAATGCAGTGAGCTGGACTGAACAATCCCAAGTCATAACTTACTATACATATATGTACATAGTAACAGCATCACAATAGTGCTTTTATTACAGTGCAGTGAGGGCAAAAGCATATACATAATAGCATATCCACCATTATCACAATAACAATGAGATCACTGTGGCAGTGTGTTCACCTGGGTGATGATGATGATGAAGGTAAAGGCACACAATAGTGCACCTATCACCACCACAATGATAACAAGAATACTGTGACAATGCATTCACCAGGGAAGTAATGACAATGAGGGCAAGGGCATACAATGGTACATCCACTGCCATCAAAATGGGAGTACTGCAGTGGCAAGAACAAGAGCATGCAATGGCACACCCACTTTCACCACAATAACAATAAGAGCACAATAATAGTACATCCACCAGGGTGATGATGATGATAAGGGCAAGGGTATGCAATGGTGCATCCACCACCACCACCATGATAACAGGGGTACCAGAATAGTGCATTCACCAGGGCAGTGATGACAATGAGGACAAAGGCATGCAATGGTGCACTTGCCACCATCACAATGATGATGAATAGTAGCAACAAAAATGAAGGCAAGGGCACTGGGATGGTGCATCCACCAGACCAGTGACAATGATGAGGGAAAGGCACATAATAGTGTGCCCACCACCACTGTAACAATAATGGGGTCACTATAATAGTGTATCCATCAGAGCAGTGGCAATGATGAGGGTAAGGGCATGCAACACCATGTTCACTACCATCACAATGATAATGATGGGGGCACTACCATGGTGTGTTCAATTAGAGCTATTATGTTTTACTTATTCCTTTCCCTCTTTTATCTATTATATGGACTTTATCACTCCTTGCTTGATTCTCTCACATCAGGCTCATATTACAATTTATCTTCCATTTACTCTTTTTCCTGTGTTTCTTTAGACTTACATTTTCTCACTTGATTCTCTCATATTAAGCTTGTACATAGTTCCTGCATTACTCACTGCTCAGTTTTTGCTATTTGCCAGCTGACTCACCTGCTTTGTCAGCCTATTCCCTTCTTACAAATTTTCATATGTCTGTGTTTTCCTTTATATCCCCTAATTTATTTCCCATGTAGTATACATATGTATATACCCACCTCATAGGTAGCTACTCCTTAGCTTAGACCTACTCAGCAATCTCATCTCTTTCTCTGTGTTTTCACTTTACACTTGAGTGAGCACTCAGCTTGAACCTTCATCCCTCATAACTACCTAACTCAGAAAGTTCTCTTGCCAACCAATTGGCCAGGAAAACCTTTGTTCCTGCAATATAAGCAGACTTCATCCTCAGTCCACTATCTTGTGGTAGCTATTGCTGACCACTTCCCTTCATCCCTCATCCTTAGCCAAGTCCATGCTTGACCCCTCAGGATCAAACATAACAGCTCATAGTTCCTTCTTCCTCATTGCTCTCATTTTACTATTTGCCATCTTACTCATCTGCTCAGTCATCCTGTGTCTTCTCTTACCAATTCTCATACAGTATATCAATGTTTTCTCTCATTTACCTTTACTTGGTTTCCAAGTACTATATAAACCCACCTTGTAGGTACCCAGCTCCTTAGCTTAGACCTACATACTTGGCAATACATCTCCTTCTCTGTGTGTCTTTGCTTCACATTTGACTGAGCACTCTACTCTATCTTTGTGCACCACCTCTACTCAAGGAAGTAATCTTGGTCCACCCTATTTGATCCAGTTTATCAGACTGAGAGAGGCTTAACAAACTTGAAATGTGAGCAGTACTGGTCTTGGATAAGTCAGGTTATTCAAGAATTTTGACAAGCTGTGCAGGGCACAGCCATGTTCAAATGTCAAAGGATCACACAGCTTGGCCAATGCCTGGGTCACAATGACCTCATGACTTGCTGAGCTAATGGGGGGTCCTTACCAAAAAAGGCAATTGGGTGTGCATGTATGATGCAAGATATGCCTTGTATCTCAGGACAGGGTCTGGGCTTGAGGAATTGACTAAAATAGCTGGTAGCAAGTGGTAATGAGATAGACAGCAAAAAGGGTGGATGAGAGGGAGGTCAAAATAGGAGGTGGTGTTATGGTAATGACCCAGATGCACTGAGCCCTGTACTCTTCTAGCATTATAAATGTCAGTCTTAAATTCCAACTCCAGCCTTTTTTTGATTTTATTTTTAGGGTTTGCCTTGTGTAGTGTCTCTCTGCCTTGTGCAATGTGTCATATTCCATCCAACTCCATCCTTCAGATCCAATTCCAGACCTGTTTCTCTCGAACTGCAGTGCATTCTCAATGAGCATGCACTCTAGATCTTCCAGACTTGTACTTAAATCATTCTGTCTTACTGTACTTATGTTTCCATTCCTTGCTTATCCTTTACACTGCCTATCTCCCTCATAGCCCCCTCTGATCCTGTGCTCTGCTTAGGAGCACAGCTCCAGTCCCATCAGTTACTATGACATCACTAGACTAACCAGTGTTTCATTCTCCATATATAAGACTCCATATTCTGTCATACATAGATAGTTCAGTTCAAATATCAACTTAGATTTCCCACTCATCCCTCCAACCCTTTGCTTGGGCCTTGAAGGCTCTATTGACTAAGACTCCCTAGTCCTCTCTATTACGATTCTTTTACATTCTTTCTCTTTTCTTGTCTCTGCTTCTAATCCCTAGGCCTTATCTTTTGCCCTGTACCTAGTTAGTCATTTGAACTTACTCTCCTTGTCCGATTCTCTCATATTGGATCTGTGTTCCTACTTTACTCATCACTCCCCTTCTGCCATTTGCTATCTTACTCAGTTGATTTCTCAGCAGTGTATGTTCTCTGTTTCTTCTTGTCATGCTATATTTGGCTCCCCCTAGGTACATAAACCCACCTCATAGTTATCGCTGTCTTCAGCTTAGACCTACTCAGCAATACACCTAGTTTCGTCTCCTCATGTCTTCATTCTACACCTGAGTGAGCACTCAGCTCAGACCCTCGTCTCCATCCCCTGTTGACCATCTGTTGAACAGTACCTTCGATCACTCGCCAACTGTTTGTTAGGCAAACCCTTGACCCTGCTTAGTGCAGGCTATGTCCCTTGTCCTTGTCTCCCTGTAGCTGTTCACTAACAGATCCCCTCGTCCTCCATCCTTAAGCCAAGTTCACACTTGACCCCTCAGGATCAAACCTTTGTTGCTTGCAACAAGGTCACTCTGACCCTTGCCCAACCCCCTAGTAAATTCAGGGTACCAGACTTGTGACAAGGCACACCACATATAGTGAAGCTGAAGCCCTGTCTGAACTCTGGAGTTACCAACTTGACATAATTTCTCTCTGGATACCCTGGTTAACTCCCATCTGGGGAAAGACAAGTTAAATGTCCTACACACAAAGTTTATTGGTGAGATGGATCTTCCAGAATGTGAGTTTCTTTTCTTATGCTTGTATTTTTTATTCAACTCATTGTGCAGGTGAAGAACCTCTCCTGAAAGAATCCAAGTGTCAATTTGTCCTCTTTTTTATACAGTATCATATGGTTGGTTATCTTACTCACTCCCTCAGGGTTGTGTTGATATGTTATCAGATATGGCAAATGTACAAGATGTGGGGAGCAGGCACATCAGAGAAAGATGAAGTCAAGGGGCCAGGTGCACTGTCAGAGACAGGTGACAGTGGAATCTCAGGGAAAGGTACCTGAGGTATTAGCACTCATAGGGACCCATTCAGAAGCTGATATGGCCCAGTACCCAGTCAATTAACAGATTGTGGTGGGTGAGCCAGATGTGTCCAAGGATTAGGGTGCAAAAGGAGTCCAATGGAGTGACATAGCCAGATGGAAAGCAGAGAGAGAGGTCAATAGCATGGGTAATTGTCACATTAGATGTTCTGTCAAGAAGGTGGAGTTGAAGTGAAGGAATGGAGTAGGTTTCAAGAGTGTTTATTTATGAAGGTGGAATCTACAAAACAATGCATAGAACCAGAGTTCACTAAGGTGAAGACAGAGGAGACAGATGGCATTACAATATGTATGTATATCAGGCATCAAGGAATTTGGGTCGAAAAGAGCAGACACATTAAGATGAACCTCTATGGGAGCACAGCTGGAGTCAACATGATCTCCAAGTTGTGCAGAGTCTTAGAAACTGCTAACTATTTTTTTGCCTCCTTGGCAAAGGTGGTCACATCAGCAAACAGAGTGACCATGATGGCCTTAGCCTTCACTGCCTTGAAGGTCAACTTTGGACACTCCTTAGCAGTATGGCCAGGCTCAGTGCAGAACAAGCAGAGCTTGTTGTTGAAGCACTGCTGGCACTCCTCCTTGGTCAGCTTTCCATCCTTGCTAAGGTGGGAAGGGTTGGTGAAGGACATCTTGGGCATTAATGAGTTGGTGAAGTTGGAGGATTTAGAAGGAGCCAACTACAAAGTCAACTTGGAGCCAGAGTTTCAGAAGTTGGAGAATGAGAAGTTGCCAGATGGCTTGGAGTCCAGCTTGGATAAGGTGGAGGACATGGGCTTGGTTTGGAAGGCTATTTCCAACTTGTGCTCCTAGTACCTAGCATCAATGGTCTGGGCTAGGGCACAGAGTTCGGGCAAGATTGGAGGTTTGCCTACCTGGGAGATTTCATCCTTGATATGATCAGGAAAACTGTTATAAAAAATGTGGCAAAGGGTTCCAGACCCATAGCCATGGACTTAGCTTGCCAATCAGTTGAATTCTACAATGTACTTGTTCATCTGCTAGGTGTTCTTTATCACCAAACTGTCTAGATGGTGCTCTGCATCACTAACAGGGTCATGTGGGCCAAAGTTCTCACAGAGTTCATGGACAAACTCACAATGATCACCCATCCAGATAGGGCAAAGGATTTCATCATAGAAGTTAAGTATATTGGGCTTGAACCACTCAAGCACCATACTGGTTAGGTACAACTGCATGAAGGTGACCTTCACCCAATCAGTCTGGAACACCTTGGGGCAGTCCTGGAAGTTTAGCTCACATTGTGCCAGAAAGATGCAGAACTTCTTTTGGTCTATGCCATCAAAGGTATTGGGCTTGCAGACCTTAGTGTGGGTTGATGATAAGAACTTGTTAGCACTGGTTGACTTGGCTAAGGACTTGATAACCTTTGCCAATGCTACTATCAGAGCAGGGTTGGGACCAGGAGGTGCAAATAGATCCCTGATAGGGATTTTTTTCATCATCATCATCATTATCATCATCATTATTAAGAACGGACTCCAAGGACAACTCTGGAACTCTGGAGTTCAAACAGGGCTTCAGCTTCACCGTATGTGGTGTGCCTCTGTCACAAGTCCAGTTGCCCTGAATTTACGGAGGGTCAGGCAAAGGGTCAAAGAGGACCTTGTTGCAAGCAACAGAGATCAGCGAAGGGGTCAGAGGAGAGCCATCAAGGCTCAAGTGGAGGATCAGAGAAGACTGGGGATGTCTTAGTCAATATTTGAACTGAGGTATCTACCACATGATACAGAGTCTTATATATGGAGGGGGAGCACTGGTACAAGGACTGGTAACTCGGAGCCGGAGGTGGAGTAGTTAAAATGGAGCTGTGCTCCTAAGCAGAGCACAGGATCAGAGGGGCTATGGAGGAGATGGGCAGTGTACAAGGTTAAGCAAGAAATGGAACGTAAGGAGGAATTACTAAGTATAAGATCTGGAGGGTCTAGGGTGCACGCTCGTCAAGAACGTACTGGAGTTTGAGGAAATGGGGCCAGAGTTGGATCCAGAGTTAGGGGTTGCACAGGATATGACAGTATCCCCCCTCTAGGCCTGAACCCCTGAAGGCCATTAGCGAGAACAGTGTGGAAATGGCAGGACAGCAAGGTGGAGGTGCTGTGGAGGAAGAAGGTATGAATGGAGGTCACGGACTCAAAGGAGCCAGAGGGGAGCAGAGGCACAGAGGGTGCATGGGAGAAGTTGGAGGTCGGGAAGCTCCTGTGGAGTGTGGTTCGACGCCTTGACCACACCCACTACCTGTTGGAGTGATTCATCAAGTTGAAGGCACAGGAGATTTATGGAGGAGGGTCGGAGGAAGAGTCGGAGGTCAACTCAGAGGGTGAGGAAGTGAGGGATGAATTGGTGGAGTTGGCGGCAGAAGGAGTGGAGAATGGGAATGGGGCGGGGTTGAATAGCGATAGGGAGGTGTAAGCATAAATAGAAAACCTTTGCAATGGACTTGTGTGATCATGCAGAGTGAGGTCCAGGTTTGTCTGGATACCAGAGATGAAACTCTGAGATGAGTTCGGACATGTGATCAAACTCAGTGGCGAGCAACCACAATGTCTCTTCATTAGTACCCTCGTAACCGGACCAATGTACCAAGTACAACACCTTGCAATTCTTTCTTCGTTTGTCCACCTTGGAATCAAGGATCTCCGAGATCTCGTACTCCAGTTCGCCATCTACTTCCACTGGAGGTGGCAGAGACTGGATCTGATTTGGGATGGTGTTTGGAACAGAGGGTTCTAATTGTGAGACATGAAAGACCGGATGTACAGACTTCATAGACTCTGGGAGACAGAGGGTAAAGGAGTGACTTCCTGCCTTAGCAATGATGTCATACGGCCCCAAGTTCTTCTCGGAGAGTTTTTTGGAGAGCTGCATGGAGTGGAAGTACTTTGCCTTGACGAAGACCTGGTCACCAACTTGGAAGTCTGGCACCAGAATTTGCTTGGCGTCTGCAGGGCCTTGGCATCGCTCTTGGGCATAAGCCATCTCTTCTCAGAGGAAGGCATGGAGGGAATCGAGGTTGATAGAGTACTCGTGGGCTCGAGTGGAGGTGAGGTCACGCTCAGGGTGCACTGTGATGTTCGGGTGGTAGTCCTTGTTAGCAAAGAACAGGGAAACACCTGTTGTAGCATTCGGATAATTGTTGTATGTGAACTCCATGAGGGGCAGGAGTTTGGACCAGTTATCTTGCTGGTAGCTACAATAGATCTGGAGGTACTGTTCCAGGGTTTGGTTCATTTGCTCTGTCTGACTGTCTCCTTTAGGGTGGTAACCAGAGGTGAAGTGGAGGTGGATGTTGAGAGCTTTTCCTAAAGAGTGGAAAAAGTGAGATGAACTCCATACCTCAATTGGAGGTAACATAGGAGGGAACCCCATGTTTGGAGAAGACATGGAGGAGGAAGAGCTTGGCCAGCTCTGGAGACATGATGGTATCGTGCATAGGGATGAAGATGCACTGCTTGGAGAGGCGATCCACTATGACAAGGATGGCTGTGAATCCAGAGGAGGACAGGAGTTGCTCGATAAAGTCCATGGAGATGGAGTTCCATGGCTTCTTGGGGATTGGGAGCTGCTTGAGCAGTCTGTAGGGGCAGTGCCAAGGAACCTTCATGCACACACAGGAGGTACAGGAGGAAACATACTCCTTGACAAAGGTCCTAATACCTGGCCATGTATATTCATGGCAGATTAGTTCCAAGGTCCAGTTCTGGCCGAAATGTCCAGAGAGTGGGTGGTCATGCTTATAGCGGAGGACTCGGAGTCGGAGGTCTGCAAAGTCAGGGACATAGATTCAATCATCCAGATGGAGGAATCCATCAGAGTCGATTGACCATCAGGGCTCAGGTTCTGTGGAGGACATGTGGATGGCGGCCAGAGGATTGGAGGGGAGTATGGAGAGGATGTTGATGTGAAGGGACTCGACATCGAAAAGGGTGCTAGCCTGGAGAACAGGGGCAGCAAGATAGGTAGCCCGGAGGGACACAGCGAGTTGCTCATTGGTAAAGACAGGGTGGAAATTGTGCAGATTGACGCGAGCGTAGTCCTTATTCCCCTCTTTGGGATAGACGTCCCAGTGTCTAGTGAGGGAATCAGGTTTCACACCAAGGCATCTGGGGCGGAAGCAGACCACCATGTTGAACTGGGAAAGGAACTCTGACCAGCAGGCTTGCTGGCGGGTCAGGAGTTTCATGGTGGCGAAGTACTTAAGGTTCTTGTGATCGGTGACAACATCAATAGAGGTGCTGGAGCCTTCAAGGTAGTGTCACCAAGCCTGGAAGGACTCGAAGATGGCGAGGAGTTCCTTGTCATGGGTGTCATAGTTGAGCTCCGGAGTGGAGAGGGTCTGAGAGTAGAAGGCAACAGGCCGGACTTCCTCATCTGAGCAGTGGATGGAGAGAATGCTGGCCACAGCATAGTCGGAGCCGTCAGTTTCTACTATTATCAGAGTGTCTGGAGTCCAATGGACAAGGATAGGGGCAGAGGTGAAGGTGGCTTTCAGAGACTGAAAGATGGTGAGGCAGGTGTTGTCGAAGAGCCACGGAGTGCCCTTACAAATAAGGCAAGTGAGGGGCATGACAATATCAGAGTAGTTAGTGATGAATCATTGGTAGAAGTTGGCAAACCCCAAGAAGGACTGGATGTCCTGGACTTTCCATGGTACCGGCCACTCCTAGATAGCCTTGACTTTGTCTTCGGACATTGTCAGGCTAGAGGGAGAGAGTTGGTAGCCAAGGTACTTGGTGGAGTCAGTATTCCATTTGCACTTCTTGGGTTTCGCGTAGAGACCATGTTTGCAGAGTCTCCAGAGGACTTCCCAGACATGCTCCTTGTGGGAGGCTTTGTCTTTGGAGAAAATTAGAATGTCGTCCAGGTAGACGATGATGCAAACGTCAAGGAGATTGGCAAAGATGGAGTTGACAAACCGCTGGAATGCCGCAAGGGTGTTCGTCAGACTGAATGGCATAACTAGCTACTCAAAAGAGCCATAGTGTGTTCGGAAGAAAGTCTTCCATTCATCACCCTCAGTGATGTGGACCAGGTGGTACACATGCTGGAGGTCAATTTTGGTGTAGACCTTGGCATGGCTCAGAGCGTTGAGGAGGTCGGAGATGCAGGGGAGTGGGTAGCGGTCTTTCTTTACGATCTTGTTAAGTTCTCTGAAGTTGATGCAAAGACGGAGAGAACCATCCTTCTTGCGGACAAAGAGGACCAGAGTGGCATGAGTGGAGGAGGATGGGCAGATAAACCCATTTTTAAGGTGTTCGTCAAGGAACGTCTGAAGGGACTCAAGCTCAGAGGGCGAAAGAGAGTAGAGGGTGCCCAAAGGAGGAGAAGCACCTTCCTTGAGATCAATCTTCAGATCATGCTCGTGATGCAGAGCAAGCATGGATGCTCTGCTCTTGCTGAACATGTCGGCAAAGTCATGATACTCTGGAGGGATTCCAGAGAGATCAACCTGTTCAGGAGGAGGGTCTGTGGAGACAGAGCAGAGGTCGCTCTTCTCAGGGTGGATCTGCAGGCTGAGCTAGGTAGAGCCTGGAGTCAACAGGCCAGCACAAAAGTAGGGGCACTGATGAATGTAATGGGCAGAGCCTTGCATTCAGAGAAACTAGGCAAATTGGGGGTGACAAGGTCAGCTGGAGGAGAAATATCTGGAGGCTGCAGAGATGAGCTTGGGTTTGCAGGCATGGGCTGCTCAGATGAGTGGAATGAAATACTGCTTAAAACCCAATCAATCAATGGATTGAAGCGGGTGAGCCAGTTGTGTCCCAGGACAAGAGAACAGGAGCCATCCAGTGAAGTGACATATAACATTGTTGGGGTGATGTCACCAGTTTCGAAGTGGATGGAGAGATTAATGGCTTGAGTGATTGTGGAGTTGGTTGTTCCGTCGAAAAGTCAGAGTGTCACGACCGTGACATCTCCGCTATACTCCGCTCTGTACTTAGTTACCTTTCCCTTTCGTTCTGACCCTCATGTACTATAGCTCCGACTCCGCTCCGACTGCGGTGCCGGTTGTTCCTAGACCGGT
>JBBPMH010001205.1:0-10619 GCA_038090235.1 Pulveroboletus ravenelii
GAGATGGAAGAAAGGAGAGGGGACAAAGAGAGAGGTGACGAAGGGAACAAGATGCGACTCCGGAGCGTCGCACTCGAGGGGGGGGGACATGTGGCAGTGCAGGGAAAGGGGCGAGGGAGTAGAGAAGCGGAGGAGGCCAGGGCGGAGTAGCGGAGTCAGGGAAGGCAAGCAAGGGGGAAGCGGAGGTGACGGAGGGGAGAGTAGCCAGAGTCGTTGTAGCAGAAGACATGCCAGACCTGGCGAGCCCCGTTTCACCGTGCTGCGCTTGAACATATCAAAGGCCTTCGTGTCACTGGGAAGGAAAAGGACCTCAAAAGCATGCAAAATAAATGGAGTGGTGTAAGTTTCTTCCGTAGCATACCTGTATGCAGGGCTGATATATCTACAGCTCAAGGCCACCTTCTCAGCCATCATAGCTTATCGCAAATTGTCAGGTGTACATTGGGACAACATCAATGGTGCAAATATTCAAGGGGAAGCGGCGACATCAATGTTCAAAGAGTATATTTCACACAAGGTATGTTATTCCACATATCACGCGATATAATGGAACATCCAAATCATTGCAGACGAATAAACATATGAAACGCTTCTGGAACCAAGGTTGGCCATTCCTGGAGATGATGGAGGAAATTTATCCAAATGCTAGCGCTGCCGGTCACTTCATATTCCGCCCAGCCGTCGCAGATCGGGGCCCTGTCACCTTAACTCCTACCATCGATCCCATTGTTGTCGGCACTAGTGGATGAAATGATAAGGTCGACGACGACAACAGCCAGGATGGCAATGGTAGCATGCCCATTACCACAGCCATTGCCGGCCCTCCCAGTACCATCTATCCTATCAGTAGCACCACTGTCAACACCACGTTCCCTCCTGACTCCATGGACGTCTCTCCGGCATCTCCAGCCCCCTATCTGCCATCTCCACCCCCATCACCTCTCTTTCGGAGAGAAACAAACGTCCATTTTCAGTACTATCCCCGGATGAATCCAGCCTATCGCAGGGCCCATCACTACTGTTCTCTCCAGGCACTCAGACCTCCTCTTACTCAGCCCCTCCCCCCCCATCTCATCACTCTTCCAAGTGTGGTCGGGTTACTGCCAAGGAAGAAAAGTCAACGCTCGACATTGTTGCCATGAATATGGTTAACAATTCCATCCGCAACCTTTCTGACTCGATTTCGACCGGCTTCGTTGACAAGCTCTCTGTAATTGGGACCGCCAGCAAGGAACTCTACAAGATTCCTGGCCTCTCAACCAACGAGATTGTAGATATCGGAGAGTATTTCTCAGAGAATGAACGTAAGGCATCTTTCTGGCTTGCTCTCCAAGCTAAAGAGCACATTGCATACATTGATAAAATCCGCGCGAAACTCAAGGGTGTGGCAGGGTTGAGCGCTGAGGTAGGGCCCAGCAGTGAGGTGTAGACTACCGCTGCATTGTAGCACATCATTTGTTGTACTGTTTGTTGTACTGTTTGTTGTACTGTTTGTTGTACCGTTTGTTGTACCGTTTGTTGTACCGTTTGTTGTACCATTCATTTGATGTATGCAATTGGATTATCTGCGCTGACCAGTGTGATTGTAAAACTACTAAGACACTACAAGAATACATCAGTCTGCTGAAACATCGCTCTCAAATTCCTCATCCTGACTGCATTGCACTAATATATCTTGATAACTATCTCACATGGCCTGAGCAATAGAATCCCGCCACTGCCAGGCTGTGTAATCATCCATCGCATGACCATCTGACCCACCTGCATCCTCCTGCCTATTGTCAGACATGTGTGGGATGCCATTGTCTGACTCCTCCTCATCTTTCTCCGCTGACTCCTCCTCATCTTCCTCTGCTAACTCCTCGTTGTCATCAGTATTGTGAGAATGAATGAAATTATGGATGGCACACAGTGCTGCTGGAATCTTAACTTGAATATCCATCGTGAATTCGGTTGGAAGTAGTAAAATATGGAAGTGCTGTTTGAGGACTCCGAAGATTCTTTCGATGACATTCCTGGCCGAAGTGTGACGCAAGTTGAAAAGTTCTTCTCTATTCAATGGGCTGGAAATGGCTGTCAGGGATGATCAACAGGGTGCAAAGGACATACTGGATGCTTGCACGACCCCATTCAGCCAGGTGGTATTGTACACTGCGGTATGGAACGAGGAGTTGGGGCAGGAGTGGATAGCCTGTGTCTGCAAGCAAAAATTTACCCGGAGTGATATGTAGATCATTTGAGATCGCATCATCATAGATGCGAGCGTCTGTGGCTGATCCTTCCCATCCCAGAAGGGCATAGGTGAAGTTGAGGTCGAAGTCACATATGAAGAGGCCATTCTGTGATATGAAGCCCTTGCGATTTTGGAAGCCAGAGCGTAGATAGCTGGGAGGGGTGATGGGAATGTGACTACCGTCAATGGCACCGATAGCGTCACAGAAATAAGGGAAAAACTTGGGGTTGTGCTGAATCTTTGAAGAGACTTTCTCGCTGGATGGAAAGCTAATGTATTTCGTATAGAATGGTGGGCTGGAAAAGACGTTAACCATTTTCTTAAAATACCTACCATTTAATTAGAATAAAATGACAGTGTACTAACCGAGTACACACCAGGTGATCGTGTCATTTGAACGTTGAAAACACTCACCGACGTGCTGAACTGTGAGACCCGTGACCGACATGTATAGAGTGATTGCGACTTGCTCTTCCAATGTGACATGCCTTGAGTCGCGATGCCCTGTGTCATGTAGGTCTTCAAGAAGAGCAAGGAAGGTTTCTTTCGGTACCCCCAGCTCACAATGAATACGCTCTGGATGGCCATGGAGAAGCTCTTTGACCCACCGGTGCCCAGATAGAATCGATGTGTGATATGGTATGCGGACTTTGCGTGACTCAGGTGCACTCGAAAAAAGGATATCAGCCAAACAGAGAAGCAGGAGTTGAATGAGTTTGAGTATATCGTGTATGGCAGCCCTACGAGCCTCGTCTGGATCAAATACAGGCATGCTATGTGTGATGGTGTAGGGCTATCAACCGGTGATAAGATATCATAGATCCTGTTATATTCAGTCTCCGTTTTCTCTGCCAGCTACAAAGCCAAATGGGATCACCACAGGCCAAACATAAACACTCTCGGCTACTTTTCAAGCAGTCAAACCGTTCTGGCTCTAACTCAGACAAATTTTCAGCATTTTCTGATAGCAATGCTGTTTAGCTCTGCTTGCATTCCATTCTCTGATGTACAAAAGCAAGCAGTGCTTGATTGGGCAAGGGATATGGGCACTCAAGATGTACCATTTCTCTACTCAATTAAAAAGTGATCAGAAATCATTGAAGGGACTGCTAGAAGGCCCATCAAGAGGGTCATGTTCTTATTGGAAAACATTTTCTACATCAACAAAATATCAAATGCTATCACAATGGTATGTTCGTCAATGAATTAGGGTGATACTGATCTGTTTTCAGGACTATTCAAACCTGCTTACCCATTTCACCATATGAGATTACCCTGAAGATTATGGGTTAGGCATGTCTCAGATATTCAATAGAGAAAAGTTGCTTCTTGAAAGTCCATCTCCTCCTGCTGTGTGTGTTGGAGCTAAAGTCTTTTTTATCAATAAAATACTCCAGGAAGACTTGAAAGATTACTTTATTCCAGAGTGCTTCTTTTATCATGCTTCAACTCTCGAGGGATCATCACAGGATGACTGTGACCATGTTGTGTATGCACTAGGTATCAAAAACTACAACTCTGAAGTCCTCCAAGTGCTCCTATCAGACTCCAACTAGATGTGATCAGTCATGGTCAGTCACCATGCACCAGAGTTGGAAACCCCAGACAGAGTGCCAGAAGTTGGATCTAAATGGCACTTGAGGTACTTACCATTGCACTCCTTCATATCCTAACCTTACTTTGGTGCTGATCACTTCCAATGTCTCAGAACTGCATCCCCTTTCCTTATTCTACTTATAGATTTTGGACTTCCCATTTCAGAGTTGGTTGGAGTTAGTGCTTGCATTTCTGCCCACTTTATATATTCTCACTTTATTCTTGAAACTCCCCTCAGTTGTTCCTGCTACATCTTAGGTAGTGGCTGAGGTGAGTTCACTTTACTTTTACTATTTAGTATTGTTTACTGAGAAATGTAGTGGGCATCACTGCCCTTTACTTAGTTTCTGATAGGTTATGAGCCCTGCTAGCATGCTATAGCAATCCAGACACCTGTCAAATGACTCCTAAAATTTTCTCTTGTGACCTTCCCCTTGGAATCTGTGAGGAACTAAGTAGAAAGGCAGTGATGCCCACTCAGCTGCTGCCTAAGATATAGCAAGAATGACTTTATTCACCTAAGTGGAAAGGCAGTGATGCCCACTACATTACTTAGTAAATGAGACTAAATAGTGAAAACAAAGACAACTCACCTCAGCTGCTGCCTAAGATGTAGCTGTTACGCTCGATCCCAAAGGGTCAAAGCGTGAACTCGGCTTTAAGGATCGAGGATAAAGAGATCTGTTTATCGAACAGCTATGGTGAGACGAGAACGAGGGACGTTGCCTGCAACTAGCAGGGTCAAGGGGGTCGTTCAGCAGATGGCCAACGAAGAGTCTGGGTCGAGGATCTTGCCTAGCGACCTGCTAGCAAGGAGACGAGGATAAGAGCAGAGTGCTCAGTCAAGTGTTGAGCGAAGACACACAGAGGATGCAAGTGTATTGCCGAGTAGGTCTAAGTTAGTTTGACAGGTAGACCTACGAGGGTTTTTATAGTACTTGGGAAGTAACAAAGCAAGACAAGGACAACGAAGAAACAACAGGGATTGGTAAACAAGTGAGTAAGCTAACGAATAGCAGAAGGAACTCGATGACTAAGGATGGAACTACAAGCCCGATATGAGAGAATCGGACGAGGAGGCTAATGTCCAATGACTAATCGTGAAGCGAAGTGCAAACAAACGAAGAAACTGAGTAAAACGTAACATTACCCCCCGTTTAAGGCGAGGAGACACCGTCGACTTCCTAAAATTCCCTGTAACTATACCCAGGGGAACCGGTCATGTTGCTGTAAGCTTCGGCTGTAAACGGGTCATCGTCGGGAGAGTCCGCACGAGGGGGAGGGACAGGGAGGGGACTCCCAGAATGCCTATGAGGGCGTGCACGAAACGGCTGTTGGCGGCGAAGTCTGCGGGGAGGGGGTGATGGCAAGGGTGGAGATGGGGGAAGCGTTGGGTGGCGGGAGCAGCCAGATGATGAAGAAGAGGAGGTCCCTTCAGAAGGGTGGCGGGGGGAGCGGACGGTGGAAAGATCTACTCGCAACGGAGTTCGTTGGGGAACCCCGGCGTGGCGGTGTACCATGGCGCACTGGTACTGTGCATGTCCAGGGGCCCAGGTGTGACAAATGGGGCATTCGTAGAGCTTGCAGTTGACTTGCACATGTCCCAACCGGCGGCATTGGAAGCACGCCTGTCGGTAGAGTGGGTGGGAAGTGGGGAGAGGCCACGGGTGTCGTCCCCAATAGGAAGTTTCCTCCCTTTCCAAGGTGGCTATCTCCTCAGGCCCGGGAGGTGGAGGTGAAACCGAAGAGTTGTTATCCCGTCCAAGGTTGTTGTGGCTGGTAGGGAAAGGGCGGCGGTAGCGGGGTCGGTTATATTCAGCTTTCTCAGCGAGGTAACGATCAAGATCAGCCATGTACTCCCCTAGTCTCATTTGGTAGCCAATCGATCCGAGGTGTCCACGAAGGACGGCGCGGATCGAGCGTAGGCGATGTTTTGCCACAATCAGGTCCGAGTGGGAATGGAGGGAGTCGATCAGTAGGTCAAGGTGGCATACTTCCATGAAGGCGTCGATGAGGGAGGCTAGTGGGGAGCCTGGTGAGAGGTTGTCGTCCATCGGGAGAGCAAGGCGGGGGTCGGCGACATGGGTCATGAGGAGGGTGCGGTATTCTTTGTCAGGGAGGTCATCCCTGAGGCATTGGGCGTAAATGGGGACATCGGGAGGTCGGATCCCGTCGTCATGGCTGTGATGAAGGATACGCCATTCGCTGATGGTAGGGTGAGGGGTGCCAGGACGGGCAGGGGAGTCAATAGGTGAGGACAACGTTACAGAGGAGGGGGAGGTTGATCCAGTTGTTGGAGAACCCGATTGAACAGGATAAACAGGAGCTCGAACGCTCTCTGTTGACTCCGGAACAGGCAGAACATCCATACGAGCAGGTGTTCTTGCTCTAGGAGGATCCGGAGCAATCCGGGGGTTAGGGGAGGGTACTTGGTGAGAGGAGCGAGAGGAGGCATCAGGGGTAGACATGTAATTGATGGAATGGGAGACGGGATGGGGGAAGAACTTTGGGTGGAGGTGTTTGTATGCGTTCAAAACGAGCGGAGCATTATTCATTTCTGACTCCGAAATCCAAGAATCTTCTTCTGCTGAGTAACCTTTCCATCGGATGAGGTATTTCCGATGGGACGGAGTTCCGTGATGCCATACAATTTTCTCGACTTCATATTCTTCTTCTCCTTCGATTAGGTCAGGTGGTGGAGCGGGAAAGTTCTGTCTATGTATGTCGTTTTCGCGATAGGACGATAAGAGGGAGACATGGAACACGGGGTGAATTTTCCATGTGGGGGGGAGTCGGAGTTCGTAGGAGATTGGTGATAAGACTCTCGTGATAACAAAGGGTCCTTCTCATTTCAGGGCAAATTTAGGGCTGGTGAGGGAATGTTTTAAGTTCCGGGCTTCTAACCACACCTTATCCCCTTGTTTCCATGGGATGAAGCCTCGTGTGTTCCTTGATTTCATTACTTGGCGGGCTAATTCGTGCGCAGCCAGGGCTTCGTTTCTCATGTGTGATAAGACTTTGAGTCAAGATTCGACGGCAGGGAGGTTTGTTTCGGAGACAATCATGGGGAGGGGTTTCGGCTCGTATCCCATCATGAGATAGAATGGTGATTGGCCAGTGACTGAGTGGGGGCGGTGGTTATGAGCAAACTCTGCCATAGGAATGTGTTCGGCCCAACTCGTTGGGTTATCATGGCAAAAGACTCGGAGGTACATTTCAACTTCTTGGTTCACCCTCTTAGTTTCTCCGTCGGTTTGGGGGTGGTAGGTGGTAGAGAGGGCCAGGGAGTATCCGAGGAGGGATGCTAAGGCTTTGGCGAATTCCGAGGCAAATTGGGGGCCTCGGTCAGATATGATTTTGTCGTAAAGTCCAAATCTTGTGTATACTTTGTGGAAAAATAGATGGGCAATTCCTTCAGTAGTGACGGATTTCTTAGTTGGGCACAAAATTACCCCCTTCATAAGCCCATGGTCGACCACGACCAGAAGACTGTCAAAGCCATCGGACAGGGGAAGGTCCGTGATTAGATCACAGGACAGTTGCTGGAAGGGGCGGGTACAGGAGGAGGGGATAGGGGTCAAGGGAGCGACTGTAGGATGCATATTGACCTTGTGTTGTTGGCAGAGGGCACAACCCTGAACGTAGTTGCGGACAAAAGAGGCCAGGCTGGGCCACCAGAAATCACGAGAAACAAGTTGACGGGTTTTAAGAAAACCAGGGTGGCCGGCGGAGGGGTGGTCGTGGCAGGCGGATACGGCGGCATGACGATGGGAGTCAGGCAGATAGGCACGGCCATGGTAGGTGAGAATGCCAGCGTCGAACTTCCAATCCGAGAGACGGGAGTGGAATTGCGAAGGAACTGTGCCTTCAAGGGCGTGTAGCGCGTTAAGCACGAGGGGGTCGGCAGTGGACGAGGTGGCGACTTTCTCAGAGAGATCAGTGTTGATCAAGTTTATGAAGAGGTCGGCCAGAAGGAGGGTAACGTCCAAATTATCGTCGTCGTCATCTCTGGCGTGATCAGGTCGGTGGGAGAGAGCATCGGGAGCGGCTAGGGAAGATCCCGGGACATGGGTGAAGTGGAGATCAAAGTCGGCCAGGTCGAGAAGCCAGCGGGCTTGTCGTCGGTTGAGTTTGTGTGGCTCCCGGAAGTAGGTGAGGTTTTTGTGGTCAGTTAGGACGTCCACTGGGAATGCCGAGCCATGTAGATGGTGATGCCAGATTTTGAGCGCACGGATGACGGCGAGGAGCTTGCGGTCATATATGTCGTAGTTTCTTTCGGCAGGGGAGAGGGATTGGGAGAGGTAGGCACAAGGTTTGAGATCGCCGTTGCCATCCGGTTGAAGGAGGATTCCCCCAGTCGCCCATTTGGAAGTGTCGGTGGAGATGGCGAAAGGTCAAGTGGGGTCGGGTAACTGGAGAACAGGTTCGGTGAGAAAGGCGTCTTTTAACGCCTGGAAGGCAGTTTCGCAGGAGGTTGACCAGTCCCAAGGATGGTCCTTTTTGGTGAGGTCAAGGAGAGGTCGGGCGATGGTGGAGTAATCCGGGACGAATCGTCAATAGAAATTGGCAAAGCCAAGGAAAGATCGGATGTCCCTGACTTTGGTGGGGGTTGGCCAGTCCGCAATTCCTGCTAGTTTAACGGGGTCCATTGCAAGTTCACTGGGTTTGACTACCATGCCGAGATATTCCACCTGGGTAGCGGCAAACTTGCATTTCTCAAGTTTGAGATGGAGGTCGAGTTCTTCCATTCGTTTCAGGACGTGACAGGTTTGTTCGGTGTGAGTTTGTTCGTCTGGGGAAAAGATGAGAAGGTCGTCCATATAGATGACTAACCATCCTTCAGCGATGAGGTCATGGAAGGAGTCGTTCATAAAACGTTGGAAGGTGGCTGGTGAGTTGGTAAGTCCGAAGAACATTATGGTTGGTTCGAAAAGTCCTTTGTGCGTGACAAAGGCAGCTTTCCAACAGTCGGATTCCTTAATTCGGACGTTGTTATATCCCCAACGGACATCGAATGTGGTGAAGACTTTTGCACCCTGCAGGCGGTCTACGAGATCTGAGATGAGCGGTAAGGGGTAGGTATCGCGGACCGTATGTTGGTTCAGGTATCGGTAGTCTTGGCAGGGATGAAGTTTTCCGTCTTTCTTTTTGACGAAAAAGAAAGGGGACGATTGGGGTGATTTTGACGGGCGGATCTTTCCCGAACGGAGGTTTTCTTCCAGGAATTCCTCCATAGCTTTCTTTTCCTCCTCGGTAAGAGAGTAAAGCTTGGCGGACTTCAGTTTGAAGGCTTCGTCCAGCTCAATGGAGTGGTCACAGGGTCGGGTCGGAGGGACGTGGTCGGCTGACTCTTTGGCGAATACTGATGCGAAGTCGGCGAAGTCTGGGGGGAGTACAGTAGTCTTCTTTTCCAGGAGGGCATGGATGGCTAGATCGGTGGCCGTGGTCAGTTTTCAGACCATTTCTGCCTCCTCCCAAGCCTTCCATTCAGAGTGAGTAGGGAACCTTCCTCCCTTGTCATAGTTCAGATAGACGTAGAGGTCTTCGTCCCACTTTTCGTCAGTGTCGATGTGTCGGATATGATGGGAGTTGGGACGAGGTGTTTTTCGAGCGGCATGTTCCATAAGCCATTTGTCCAATGTTGGGTTGGACGTCCCTTGGGGGAAACCCCTCGGTCCGGTTTCAGGTAGAGATTCCGAGACGGGGAGAGAAAGCGTATACGTCGGCCAGTCGATGGCGGGATTAGCTTTCTTGAGCCAAGTCATTCCTAGTATGACCGGAGTGTCTCTAAGGTGCATTATGCTGAATTCTTCGGAGTAACGGAGGTCGGCTAGGCAGAAGTCTAGGGTAACGGTGAATTTTATTTCGCCGCAGCGATTGGGGGTCGAATCAGCGTTTCATACAGGGATAGGTTGAGGGAGTCAGGTCATAGGGAGTCGGTGTTTCTTTGCGAACTCCCAGTCTATGCAGGAGCAGCTTGCTCCGGAGTCGAGGACGGCACGGGTTCTAACGTCTTTTGTCACGACTCACTTTAATACTTCACATTTCACTCATTTCACTATCTCATTTCCATTTTCTTTCACATAGTCACCTTATCAGGGTATAGGGTTACATACAGGTATATAAAGCCCCTTGTATTGTACTAGTTCTGCACGCTTGAATTCTCATCCCTTTTCCTTTCTCTCTCTCTTGAGCTCTTCGCTTGAGTCAGAGTCTTGATATAATTCAAGCGTATCTTTGTCACTGAGCACACTTTGTGTTCCCTGACCTCTATCCTTTTCTACATTCCACTTGCCTAGTCGGTTGAGCCCTTGCTCCCGCTAGTTTCTCTCAAACAGCCTAGCTCTCTGAATACGAGCTTCCCGGACCTCAGGGATTAGAGGACATCTCGAAAAGTACTTGCACCACTTGACGGGCAACCGCAAACACGGTTATCAGTTGCACATACGGTCGTCCGCCGTCTAAATAAGGATAACGTTGCTGCCAGCAGATTAGTGCACTACTGCCACGGTTCGCGTGACCACTGGTTATTGTCACGTCGTAGTACTGCGCGTTAAGCGGTAGTTTGTCACCGGGTTAATCCCGTCTACCCCTTAATCAGTAAGAAGAAAACTGCCGACGAAGAAGGAAAATCTGGAAAGATCTCCTAAACCCTTTTCCCGCTGAAGAACAGCAATCCTGACTAGGAGGTCAGGAGGACTAGTAGGGGGCGAGTGTAGACTCGACCCAAGGGAGGTTCTGGGACTGTGATGGTGGTGTTCCCAATGGCTAGGGGGACCTGGGGAACGAC
>JBBPMH010001206.1:0-10615 GCA_038090235.1 Pulveroboletus ravenelii
TCGCCTCGACAGCAGAGAGGGTCTCGCATATTCCCTTGCCCAGTCGTTCTTGACAATTGTTATCCAGTTGAAAAACGGTCCCTTTCGTTCGGAAAGGTTCCATCACGTGTGACAAGAGACGCAAAATTTCCCCTGCACGATTAACACGTTCTGCAAGATTTTCGAGCGACAGCGGAGTCGAGAAACGAGCCAGGATTTCAGCAAGGCTCTCCATACCGTTATTCACAAACTGCAATGATAATTAGCAAGCAAGTCTCATCAAGTGTGGCGAACAAGAACCTTTTCAGCCACGCCACTATCGATCTCCTTCACCATCTCAGCGATGAAACACGCTTCCTCAGAAGCAATCGAGTGATGAAATAGAACAGAAGTCATCTTGTCCAGAGATGCGCTAGCTGCTTGTTTCGTCGAGTCGTTCGCCATAGCTCGACCCAACTGTCGTAGTCCGAACTGAAGTTGAACGGCAGTGGCGGCAAGACGCCACGGGCTGAGCACCGAGGAGATCCCGCTATTCAAAAAGGTATTCACATCCGTGCCTGGGGGTCTGGTTCAGCGATCCAGGAGACACGGAGAGCAAAAATACCGAACACTTACCCTCACTCGAGTCGCTCAGAATCACCTTGAGTGCATTGACGAGGGGCTCAAAGAGCGTCTCGTCGATAGATCCGGACTGGATAGGTTGTTCGAAGGCCCTCCGTACCACGTCCAAATCACGATATGCAGCGAACCGAAACTGCTGGCTCTCGCAAGTTCTTATGCGGAGATCCTTTGCCATGTCTCGAAGGTGTTGCGGAACGAATGGGTTGTGCTCGATAGATACGAGGGTAGGCATCTCAGCAGCAAGAAATCTGAAGTGTGGCTCGCTAAATGCGTCTTGACGGCGGGTATAAAACCGGTGGCCATCTAGAAGGGTATTCCCAAGCGTGGACGATATCTGAGGTTCTGCCCTCAAGATTAGACAGTCAAACAAGGCGTTCGCTGACTGGATGTAGGTTGCCAGTGATTGCGCTTGTTCAAACATGATCTTTGCCAGTTGAATCCATGCGGGGTAGACAAGGCCCCGGAGGATAGTCGTGGATGGGAGAGCCCCGTGGGCGCACAAAAACAGTAGTACCACGGTGCATACATCCCACGCATCGACCGTGAGTGCCAATATTTCGCCTTTGCCAGTACCGAGAAACCAGCGGAGTACCTGCTCGTCGATGCCGGCAGGGAGGTGCTGGTCGACATGCAAAAGAAACTGGGCATACTGCAACGCAATCATGTGTCGTTTGAGAACGTCATCTGTCATGAGTGGTACTTGACGCAATGAAGCCACGGTATTATCCCAAACCTTCCAACCCCAGTCCGACGACGTTCGATACTTGTACCACAAGCTGTTAGCAAGGATCGACGGAGCATCTGGTTTCGAATCCTCTGCAAGTAATAAGATCTCTGGTAAAACCGGAGGGACCGTCCCACCCATGGCCGTTTCTGGAGCAAGCGCCTAAAAAAAATCAGAATTCAATCCGCTGGTGTCGTTGCACCAACTTACATGAGTAAATGAAGATATATCCGCCGCCACGAGGGTCCTCGCAGATTCATCTAGGTGGCGGCCCCCATCCATCTCAACAAGAAGAGCTAGAAGTGACCTCACTTGTACTCCTTGGTTCCTCCAAACCATATGAGAAGCATAAAGGGCATTTGTGATACCACTTGTCACGTTCATCGAGGTCCAGACGGTGGCAAAGCGATGAAATACTTCGCCGACTGCCGCGACGACACCCACATGTGAAGTCTGGGACAATACCGAGAGACTCAGCTAAAAGAAACGTAGTTCAGTTTGTGCTCTACATCTGATTGCTGGGTCAATCCCACCTCAAGCAGCGAACCATAACAACATGCACAACACAATAGCTCTACTACCGCGCTGTACGTTTCAAGAACAACGGGCTCATCGAACTTATCAGATCTGCAAAGGTCAAAATAGACGCGTGAAACAATCAAAGCAGCGACTTACGAACTGGCGAATTTCTTATAGTTAGGTAGAAGCCATTCCTTGAACACTTTGACTTGCTGGAAGCGCGGAGCATGGATAGTTGTGTGACATTTGTTATGCAAAGCCAACGAAGAGGTGAATGGGTGGGGAGTCCCTAAATTAGTCACCTGAGTGAGCATACGTCATGGTCCAGATTGGCGGATAATACACCTCCGAATACAAGTGGCAAGACGGCTCGAATCTCCCGCCTCATTTCTCTCTCACAGATATCTTCAGGTGTTTCGCGTGCACGAGCACCATATAAAATTAGTTTGCGTTGATGCGATAATGACGATACAATGTCGTGGAGTGGTATCCAACGTAGGAACTCGCGGTGTTTCGAAGCCGACTGGGTTGGCTGTTGGAGCCCAGTCAGAGACAAGCGCACCGAGATTCTTAATGACTTACCTCAGAGCACGAAAGACCTGGCTCACTGCGTGCAACAAGTCTTTGGATATAAACTGCATAGTCAAATAAGCTATTCTTGACAAGCTTTCCGAAAAGAGCCGAGATAGATCTGAGATTAGCGCCGTCGGCAGCCACATTACTTGTGTCGAGCCAATCAAACAAATAGTCGTGCAAGGCTGCGCAGGAAAGTTCTCGACGTGCTGTGCGTTCGCAATATTGGCTAAGAAGAGTTACGGCAGCGGAGGAACGATGCGGCCCAAATTGAAGGGGTGTCACAGCCCAGGTGAGGAGCGTGTCAAGCTTTTCGGTGAACACCGATGACAAATATTCACCAGAACACGACGGAAAGAAACTGACATTCGACATGTCAGTAGTGCAAGATATGGAATTGAGTTTCTATTATAGATAATGTAGCAAGTGGGAAGGATAAGGATAGGAGACCCACCTGAATATCAACAACCATCGATCCAAGACGCTCCAAAGCACGGGGAGGAAGATTCCGGAACAACATCGCGTCGTTCCTTCTCCGGATATCCGAGAGGTTTTCAAGAAGCGATCGCTGGACCTCGCGTTGGCGTGGATCTCTAGGCAGTGAATGGTCTCCAATAGCATTAGACAAAACCGAGGTCAACAACGACGAATGACTAGCCCAGGCGTTCGGACTGACAAAAACATCCGGGAGAGTGAGGCAGATTCGCTGCACAGGTAAGCATGCGACGAAACACAAAGATGTCACACTCACTTGTAAGAGGGCTTCTAACAATACGTCTAGCTTGACGAGCTGCCCCTGCGCTGACGACCGAATCTTCCGAACGAAGTGAGAGGGAACTCGTAGCAAACAACGATCAGGTAATTGACCTCTGAAAGCTTGGCAACACACGCGTCAGCGAATGGCTTGGTGAGTGCACGACTGGCGAGCATGCCGTCCAAGTACTCGTCCGCAAGATGGGCCACGAAACCAGCTTGCGCGAGATTGCATGTCACCATTTGCTGGACTAGCCATAATAGAAACGTCCGTCTGTCGACAAGACCGTCCGTATAAAATGGTCGAAGAAGTCGGAGGCTGTTGAGCATGGATCAGCGCACAGACCACGTTATGTTCAAAGACTCACCAATAAGTGAAACGCGATACCCATTTGTCACGGGAGTCCGGGTCCGACAGTACGCCTTTGAATGATTGTTTGATATTGAGCCCTATACGAGGAGCGCTAGGAAGTACAATTTCGGCGAGTTGTTTCTTGAGGTAGCTCGTGACGACGTTCGTCCAATCAATGCTATACTGCATGGGATTATAATTGGGCTTGTTCCGCAGACCCACCTGGAACAAGAGATCAGCTGCAATGAACCACCGAGTCATGTACCAATGTACCGTCTCGTTTGCACCAAGAACTCGCAAAAACCATACAGCACGGGGGATTGCTACGTCGTTCGACTGCAACAAGTCGAGAAGATCGTGTCCTCTTGCCCCATGCGGTACACTCCTGCCAAACTTGTGCAATGGAACACCATCATTTGCGAGGTCTGCGAACCAAGCCTGACGCTTTGCTTCGTTAAGAGTCACACGAGAGGGTATCTTGAAGGTCCAGGGACTATGTACGTCATGAGTGAAATGTTAAATATGGCGCACAAAAATGAACTCGCGGAACACTAGGGGTATGCTCAGCACGGCGAGCAAATATCTCACTCATTATGTTCTCCAACTGCTCGAGTGTGACAAGATCGAAAATGTGATCCTGTTCAGCACCCGATTGGGAACACAGAGCCTCTGTGACACTGGAGGTCTCTGACTGGTAGGTGTGAGGGGAATTTTCAACACAAGCGATCTTTGTACATACCTGGACGTGTGGACTGAGTACAAACCCATTCCTAACATTAGTTTCGGACAAAATATCTTCATCCTGCCCAGGATGCGGTGGATGGAAGCTAGGGTATCCTGGAGAGTCTATTCATTAGCTCACGTACGATTTGGTGCCCACAAGACTTGCCAACGTCAGCTGACTGGTGGGACGGAGGCACCCATGGGGGTGGACGTGAGTCATATATGGGAAGCAGGTTATCGTGTTTCGTGTTATTCTTTGTCATAGGGTCCAATCCAAGGTTACTTCACGGATGCTTGGATGGACAGCCGATGTTTTATACGGAGGGGACCATATCGGAAGTACTCGTCTGTACCTACTTACATATAGAGCAACACCTAACCCTAACCCTTCCACAGTCTATGTAATACTAATTTGAGATGCGCGCAACAGCACTTTCTCGTCAACGAGGTGTGCAAGGAACTATTTGACTGCGGTCGCGGAGCTCCTTTTCTGTTCTTTCAGCCTTTCAATGCGCTTGCGTTACCATCGTTAGTCTGATATTTGGCTGACCGCCAGGCCGGTATTCAGAAAAAATTACATACCAAACGCCTTTCCTCTTTCCTTCTCGTCATCTCGCTCGCCTTTTCTTCCTTGGAAACTCCCACAGTCGACTTTGGAATGCGTTCTGTATCTGGTGGTGGCGGGGGTGGTGATGACATGGGGGTAGGTCGAGAACTAGAAGCGGGTGAAATTGCATCTGGTTTGTTAGGCATGCCTCTTGACTTTCGAATATGGGTGTATGTTTGAGGTTGGGGTGTTAGCGCACGAGAAGGGGACTGAGGCGAACCCCACAAGGCTGAGGCGGCTATGTTTGATGCGCCTGCTAGCATATCCATGGCATCCCATTCATCTTTACCTATGCAGGGTGGTTGGTCAACGTACGTTGCCGAACAAGGTCATGGATAGGCGTACTCTTCGGGGAACTCGGACGTGAAGCGCCAGATCCAAGGTCGGTGAGCCTTGACACTGCGATAGCAGGCGCAGTCTCGAACGCACCTGAAGGCGAGCACAAAGGTTGGCAAATAGTACATCCCAATAGATGCAAACGCTTACCCCAGTCTCCCTCATCGGCATTCACGTCCATTAAATCATCATTACCCCAGATATTATTTCCGCCTTCATCGGCGACAACTTGATCGGCAAGCTGCACTGCGACCGCTTTCGCATTCGACTTGCTTCCCCCGAGCTGAAGACCTTTCAACTGTACAGAACTAGCTGAGGGTGGTGTTTGTGACTGGGTATCCGCAGGACCCTTATTGACAGGTGGTGTCGACGTGCGCCCATCAGAGGTGCCGGCGATGGTGCTCTGCAAATCGCTCGGAGCCAGCTATGGAATATTGTGAGTAAAGAAGAGTGAAAATGTTGTGAAATCACCTTTCTCCCGAGAGAAGACATGGCCCATCCGGCAAACGCGCCAGCGGCACCTGTGGCTGAGTTAACAAGACTTGCTTGTGTAAAACTTCCTGGAATAGATTGGGATACACTCATGTCCCCCTCGCCCTCAATCAGGACAGTTTCAGGCTACATAAGAATGGAAATAATAAGTATGGAACGTGAAAAGGAAGAAAACTCAATCTTTCCATGGACGCTGCATGTGCTTCCAACCGCTTCATGAAAAGTTCTACTGCTTTGAAAGCTTGATCTCGCACGATTCTGGACGATGGTCAACGCAGAACCATAACGAATCATATGCTTACTTCTCTTTATCGAGCGTGGCTCCTATAATGTTTGGCACCACCTTCGCAGCCACATCATCAATGTTGAAACATTCGGTGGTTGCCGTGAATGCCATCAACCCCGCCACCCTTGCGTGCACAAATGGATCCTTGAGTGCCTTGGAAAACGCGGGCACGAGGACTTTTTGCTTGGTGTTGTAACCCAGTGTGGGCCCTAATCGCCCAATCAGAATACACGTATTTGTTCTTATGGACGCCTCGGGGTCGCTTTGAAGGCGAGCGAGATGCCGGAGAAGCTCATTGTTGAGAATACGATCGCTGAGCTGCTTTAACAGAAGTTGTCAGAAGCATGCTACAAGGATGAAAATGTAAAACACGCCTTTGGCGAAAGGAGGACAATCGAACGTATTGTCGCTTCGCGAATGACAGCGACCGTATCTGTAAAGCCAGATTGCTGGTCCATCCCATTAACACAACATGGCAACCATAAGAGTGGGGCATGCGTACGAGATTAGGCCAGATTTTATCTACCACGACTCTCATTTCGAGTTTGTCCACATACTCGGAGAGGTTATCGAGCAGTGCCATACGCGTACCTCGATCAGGGCTTGCGAAGAGTCTGATTAGTGGTCCAAGAATAATATTAGTGTATTCGTGCTGTGAGATATTCTTTCCAAACTGTAGAACTAAAGGAACGATCGTGGTAGCGGAGGCGCCTCCGTACTCGAGCGCGGTTACGAGCGAAGGCAAAATGCGGAAAGACACAAACTCAGGAGGAAACGAGGAGGCGGATTCTTTCAGCGTGCTGCAATCGTTGTCGATGAACAAGCCCCTCGCACTACGCGATATAGTGTCTACTTACCGAAGAAACGCGGCTTTCTCTGCTTCGCCGCCCAAACTGAAGTTGTCGAGGCCAGCGCACACCTTTACCAATCGATTCCTTGCGAAGAATCCGCAACCTTCGCCAGCCGTTTCTGTCATGCCGATTTCCAGGAATATTTTCGGCGTCGTGCGGCCCTTAGGATTCGGATTGAGGAGTTTCTTGAAGGAAGAAAATACGGAGGGAGGGATAGAGCCGCAGGAAGAAGGTTGAGGAGGTGGATGTGGAGGTTCTATAGTCTCTAGCGGGGGATGCGTAGGATTGAAAACAGAATGCAGAAGCAGACCGAGAGCATAGCTGTCCGCAGCTGCTATAGGACCGCTGGGCACATGGTCAGTGGAGCCGTCGGAAGAGAAAAATAAACCTACTCCTTTAACGTGGACCAGCCATTTTTCTTGACCTCAGGTGGCGCACAGCTCATCGATCTCCGTAACAGAGCGCCCATTGTCTAGATCAAATTAAAAACAGACATGGAAAACCAACACAGACTTACATAGAGAACCGGATTGTCGTCTTTGGGATTGCTCAATACCTCAAACCCGCCTAACTTCCACTCCCCGGAGGGTGATATGAAGATCGCATCTGGTCCGATACTACCATGGGTTGATGCAACAGAGTCGTTGATGAACGCGAGGGCGACCTAGAACCTTGTGTTTTATAACAGAATGGTATTATAGAATTAGTGCACGGCGTACCGATATCCGATGCACCCCCCAAAGCAACCAATCCTGTCGCTCCTGCTGGCTTTCGGACGTCCAGGCCCGCAATGCAGCAGACAGCGGTCGGACACGCTCTGTCATGATGAGAATCGCGCTCTCTGATTCAACGACATCCATGAATTTGAGCACGTCAGGATGCCGGATAGTTCGTAGCTTCCGCAAGGCATTCTTGGCGAGCGGAACCGTCGACTTGTTGGGGGAGTGCACGAAATCGTATTCAAAGACTGAGACGGGGCTGCTGTCGTCCTAGTCACTGGTAAGGTCAGTTCGTATTGGAGATGGGAGGTGTAGGACAGTACACGTTTTGTAGCATCGTATAGGACCCACAACGTTTCGCAAGAGGCGACCCTTGAACCGAGGGTAAAAGGTAGATTAATGCCTGACTTTTGGACGAGGGTTGATACGGCTGCTGAACCGAGATTGCGCAGATAGTCCATCGTTTGTCCTTGCGCCGAGCGTCGCCCCGGGGTGAGAATCGACTCTTGTGTAGAGCAAGGCACTGACGAGTTACTGATTTTGGCATGTGATGGGGTGACTTGATGGCACCGGAAATGGAAATGCGCCATGCAAGTGGCCTCGTGCACTTGCTAAGAATGCATGCGGTAGACGTATGTATCTCAGCTGGTATAATCTACTACCTTCAACAAAGGACTTCTACCACAACGATGATTTGTATCGCGCTCAAGGCCAGGGTCTGATAATTGGCAAGTCCTTCCTCTTCTCATAAATATCATAAACAACTGGTGTCCCTGCAGCTCGAAGCTCGCGTGCGACGTTCTCCACTGCGGTGAAGACCCGAAGTAGGTTGCCTCCCGTTAAACCTGCGAGCTCGTATTTGTCCCAGCCGCGGCGATAAAGTTCGGCGATCTGGCGGAGGTTAAGATAGTCACCGGAGCACAGGGAAAGAAAAGCTTACGAGTGCGGGGTACTTTGAAACGTCTTCCAGTCCTTCAGGAGTCGATCCTATTCCATCATAATCGGAACCGATCCCAACGCTGCAAGGGCAAATCTGACGCTCTGACAAGCCCTGGAAGCGATGGTGGCTTACTGTTTCTTTCCGGTAATCTTCGCAATATGTTCGACATGATCGGCTACAGTCTGAACGTTAGCCTCGCCGTCTGGTGCGACAAATTGGGGTGCAAAGTTGACCTATAAAGACGTCAAGACAGCCAGACGCGGTGGCAACCGAGCGGAGTGCACCATGATAATACCATCTTTCTGCCCCTTTCCTGTACCAATCATACCGAGCACTTCATCAGGTACGTTGCGAGCCACGTTGTGAACAGCCCTCGCCGAAGAGTGAGACCAGATGACAGGCGCCTTGGAGTACAATATTGCTTGCGTTGCAGTCAGGTCGGAAGTATGTGACAAGTCGACTAACATCCCTATTCGGTTCATCTCCTGAATAAGTTTAAACCCGATAGGGCTAGATAACGATGAGTCAGACAATCTAATCTGAAGGATTGAGAACGAGAGGTCACGTTGTACCTCAAACCATAGTGCAGCGGAGCAATTTGTTTCAGGTAGCCGGACGAGTCAGCGAATGCATTGTGACATGTGTGAGTGAGAGTGAGATATCGAACACCGAGTGCATAGTACTGTCGCAGGACCGAAATTGAATTTCCTAGTTGGTGTCCCCTACGAGTGGTCTCAGCAAGTCTAGCAATAAGATCGGAAAGAAACTAACCCTTCGACGCCAAGTAAGCTAGCAATCTTTCCTTGCGAGACGGACTGCTTGATATCCTCCGAGCTGAGTGCATAGCTAAATGTCTAAAATAATGTAAGTGCTATCGAGATCTACAGACAGAAACGGGCCTCACGTTTGGGTATTTTTCGATTAGACCTTTGGCGACATCAATTTGTTCAAGCGTGTCGCTAAAACAAGCTGTCAGATTAACCTCTATCGTTGGAGCACGCGGAAAGACATACCGCACCCTCCACGTCGAGATCAAAAAGTCCTTTCCCTCTGCTGAGCTCTCGGCACAGGACACGTATACTGACCTGTGCCCAGGCCAAATTGATTCGAGCATGAAATAGTTGAGAAAAGACATACCAAAAGAACCCGCCTACTTTGCCTTCTCGGAGGCGGGGGATATCAACGTGCATCGGCATTTCAACATCCAGTGAAATATCGGAAACATTGTTTCGATAACCGATTCTCGCAAGACCTGGTAAATCTGGGGGATTGTATAGGCAAATTAATGAGTGCGTGATTGAGAGATCCGATATTCTGGCCGACCAATATGACCATCCTGTGCGAAATTTCAGCCGCAGAAGAAATTAGAGATACAAGTACGCACAATAACGGGGGCGGAATCAAGCAACCTCCGGGCTGCAAGCTTCGGGTCCCTAGGAAGCTTTCCGGACCAACCATTATCTCTGAGATAGCCGGGATCAACAAGAACGAGTATAACACCAACGACGAAGACAACGCCCAAGGCAGCCCAGACGACAGAACGAATGTGGATGGGTTGGGACCGTTGTTGCGCGGCTGCGAATCTTACATTATCATGCGCATCACCACGCTGACCCAATCCCTCGCTTCGAAGAAGAGGTTCGTTTTCGGCGCTCATCGTCGGGAGTAGCAAAGGTGGTGCGACAAGGAAATGAAGAGCTACCCCGGTCGTAATAACTTTTTCCCACGTGGCCAATGGTAAACTACTGCATCTGACGCTTCTGCAGCACGCCCGCGACGGGGAGGCCAAGAGAGTAAATATGTGCCCTCGAGGTGTGAGTGGGCTGGACCTCGACGTGGAGCTGAAGTTCTGGACGGAAAACCGAGCCCGACGCACCGCCCTCCAGATGGCGGAACGCGCCCCACTGCTACAGGTATGCTATCTGCTTATGGAGACCCCGGGTCCCGAGACCAGCACCGAACTCATCTAAACACACGGCAGCCGTACGGCCCTCCGTCTAGCTTCTCCTCTCCCCCTTGAGAGCCACACTGCAGTAATTGTGCCAGCACGCGGACGGAAGATGTACGACACGCCAAAGCATGGAGTAAGTTCCCCTCTCACCAGCTACCCCTCATTGCCTCTTCAAAACCTTCCACCTAT
>JBBPMH010001207.1:0-10603 GCA_038090235.1 Pulveroboletus ravenelii
TGACGTAGTGTGACATAGCAATGACGCAATGCTGACCAAAGCATAATGTCACAGGGGAATGACCTAGACCAGGAACGGAACAAGGTATAGATAAGATAAGGGAAAAGATTAGATAAGATAGGGAATCGAATAGATAGGGGTATAAGCCAGAATCACTGTCGTGACAGCCATGGATCAATAGCAAGGACACAGACCAGATTTTGCAGCAGAAGGCACCCAGCCCTTGTGAAAAGCCCTCATTAACACTTTTGGATAGGATAAAGCTTGAGCAATAAGGCACCTGGAGGAAACATGGAGAGAGGTGTACCCAGACCTGGAGGTTCCTCCAGACCTGGAAGACAGACTGCAGCCACAGCCCCCCCAAAGCAAGCAAGAAATGTCCCCATCAGTAGTGGAGGTATTGCTGGAGCCAGTGGGTCCAGAGGTAAAAGGCAAAAAGGAGGTCATTAGGGACTTCAAGGAAGACCTGCCTCCACCCAGTGTAATCATGATCCAACCCTCACAGTATCCCTGAACAAGCTCAAGACCTTTGACTATGTCAAGCTGTGGTACTTCACCAGGGAGGGTTGCATAGAAGCATTGAAACTAGTCTGTTCCCAGCCAGATGATACTTGTGGACTGATGTCCATGGATGAAATCCTCACTCTCTGACTGGTCGTCTCCATTAAAGCATCAAAAAATGCCAAAGCTGACCAGAACTTATTCTTAGAGGACATTCTCCAAGCACACACCCTCTACCTCAAATATGCCAAGTGTTACGCTTGATTCTGAAGGGTCGAAGCATGGACTCGGCTTAAGGATCGAGGACGAGGAATGTTGTTAGCAAACAGCTGCAACAATTCGAGGAGAAGGGACATAGCCTGCAAATGGCAGGGTCAAGGGTTCATCCAACAACTAGTTGACAATGTTTTTATGGTCGAGGATCTTGCCTAGCAACCAGCTAGTGAGAGGGCAATGGCAAGAGCAGAGCGCTCAGTCAAGTGCAGAGCGAGGGCACACAGAGGAAGCAAGTAAATTGCTGAGTAGGTCTAAGTTAAGAGACAAGTAGACCTACGAGGGGTTTTTATAGTACATTCAAGAATGACAAGACAAAACAGAGGCAATGGGGAAGTAACAAAGATTGGTAAATGTATGAGTAAACCAGCGAATGGCAAAAGGAACTCAGTGAGTAATGGTGGAGCTATGAGCCCGATACAAGAGAATCGGACAAGGAGACTAATGTTCAATAACAAATGTGGAAACAAAGGGGAAACAAGTCAAGATAGAAGTGAAACGTAACACCAAGGAAGTGGAATGGTCAAAGAGGCACACCATGGCACTCTTCAAGTTCTTTTGGAATCTCAAATCCCACCCATACCAGTTAGCTACAAGACATGGAGACCACATTATGGCCTTGTACAGTGGCTCAAATAAGTATCCCAATGTTGGGCCATTTTGGAAAGACTTGACATTTGCAAGGAAACCAAAATATATCAGCTCTAATTTTTGCAGGGTCATCAAAGGCCCTAACTCTGACCTCAACGATGAGCCCTTAGTCATGTGATTTGGTTGCTATGGAACTGATATATAACAATTTCAAAATGACATATCATTGGGACACTTATTTGAACAACATTTCTATTCTGTAATTTTAGTACTTTGTATGCCCTTCCTTTGCCTTTATCACTGCCTCTAGTCTTCTAGGCATGCTTTCTATCAATATTTGACATTCCTCAGCCTCTATCTTGTCCCATTTCACATCAATCCTTTCTCAAAGCCCTAAACCCCTCTTAGTGATGTTACATAGCTATTGAGCTTCTTTTTGAGGATTTTCCAGAGATGTTTAATAGGATTAAGGTCTGGAGATTGTGCTTGCCAATCAAGGCCCTTGACACCTTGAGATTCCAGCCACTCCTGGGCCCTTTTAGAGGTATTCTTGGAGTCATTAACTTGTTGAAAAATAATGCTTTCTTTAGGGATCCCAGAATTTTCCCTAGTAAGAAGCAGATTATCTTCCAAAATGGAGACATACTGCTCAGCATTCATCCTCTCTTCCAGCTATACAAAGATCCCCTCTCCATTTCAGCCCATGCATCCCCAAACCATCAAAAAACCTCCTCAAAACTTTACTATCCCTTGTGTCTTCTTATCTTGCAAAGGTTTTTCTGCCACTTTTCACATATACTTCCTTCCATCTGACCCAGTCCTGTTGATCTTGGTCTCATCTAACCAAATTACCCTAGTCCAGTCCTCCATAGTCCAGTGTTGGTGCTTGGGAGCAAAATCCAGCCTATGTTTCCTATACTTCACAAACAAGAATGGCTTTTTCTCCTTGACTATAGCCTTTAGAGATGCAGACTTTAGCACATTGTGAATGGTTTGGGAAGAGACAGGAGAGGAGAGGGTATAATCAATGAGATGAGCTGCCTGGACAGCATTTTCAACCTTGCCAGAGGTAATACTAGAGACAATTCTCCTTTTATCAATAGAAGAAAGCTTGAAAGAAGGGCCTAAACTGATGTTTTCCCTGTCTGAATGAATCTCTTTGATAACCCTGGCCACAGTGGACTTTCCCAGACCAGTTTGTGAGGATATTTTCCTAGCAGAAAGACCAGATTCAGAGAGAAAGAGAATATAGACTCTAGAAGAGGCAGAAATGGGCTACATGGTGGAGTAGGGTTAGCTAGGTGGTATTTCTGCCCTTTATAGTGCCCAGGGTTATGTAAGTTATATAATGAGACAGGGATGAAGCACAGCATCCATCAGAACATTATGTTATTTACCAAAAGATGACTGATAATATTATGCTTAAATAAGTGTCCCAATAATATGTATATCATTTTGAAATTATTATATCTCAGTGCCATGGAAACCAAATCACATGACTAAGGGCTCATCTTCAAGGTCAGAGTTAGGGCTATTGATGACCCTGCAAGGGTCAGAGCTGATATATTTTGGTTCTCTTGCAAATATTAAGTCTTTCCAAAATGGTCCAACATTGGGACACTTATTTGAGCCACTATATGTAGCCAAGACCAGGCATCTGTGACATGATAGGCTCAGAACAGGCAATGCTTTCAACATCATGCCCATAAATGAGCAGCTACTACAACAGGTCATCATAGAGTCAATAATGCCATGCTAGGCAAGGTCAGTACCTTTTGCATAACAATAACTCATGCTTATAAGCATTTCACTTGGGCCCAATTGTGACCTCTTAAATCTCCCTTGTGCTCTTGCTGAGTGCCTCTTTCATGGTCAACATACAGGTTGAGCACATCATGAGCTTACAGGCACCTCCTTCAGTGGATCACTGGTGTGCTTGCAAGTATGACTTTTCACAGTTGGGACAGTCACATGAGTGCAGGTGCAGCTCTTGTTCTCTCTCACCTCCTTTGTTATGGTTTTGCAACTCTGATGGGCCAAACTGAGACATAAGCACTTCCATAGAAATGAAATCTTCTCAGAGGCAGGCAGCCCAAGAGCCAGTGTGAACCAAATTAGCATGCCCAACCTGTCTGGGAAGGGACTTGCATGACATGTGTCAATGTAGTGCAGAGCACCTCTGGGATGGCACAGCCAAATATGTTATGTGCACACCGGAAGGGCAGCTTGTTGTGTTGATTGTGATTCACACTCTGCCCTTTTCGGGCCTTTTTACTTAGTCATACAGTCAGTCACATGGTGGCACACTATTTACCATTGTTGTGTAGCATTTTGGATGTAGTCGGAGCTCACTGTCTTCGCTCTCTCAGTTTCTGACAGTGAGCTCCAGCTGAGGGAATCCAGCCGATAACATGTTGACCCTGCTAGAGCCATTCTCTGTCATGACTGGCAGAAACAGCAGGGTTGCTCTTGCCTGCACAACAATGCCAAGCATACCTGCTCAGGCTGTGGAAGTACTGCTCACAGGGCTCAGTCTTGTCCTAAAGCATAGCTGCATGAGAGTGGTAACTCCCTATAATCCAGAGACATGGCAGGACTTCCTGAATAGAGCAGGTCTCATTTCCAGGTACCCACATCTTGTAGATGGACTGATATATGGATTCTGTGCTTTTATGCTGCTGTTAACACAAACCCACACTCCACTTAGTCACCCTTTCATCTCGCAATACATTGAAGTCTTTAGGAATTTGGTACATAATGAGTATGAGAAGCAGAGATATATAGGACTGCTCACCAAACCTGAAGTCCAACAGGTTATCAGTCATTTTTAGTTATCCCCCCTTTTCTTAATTCCCAAACCAGGCAAACCAGGAAAATTCCACTTAATACAAGATCTTTCACATCTATGAGAGCACCTACAAGTGCTGTTGATAAATGCAGTTATGACTTCTGATGACTTTACAGCCCCTTATACATAGTACTTTTCCAATAGTAGCATTGCTAATTTCTTCCTTACTATAGGGCATGCAAGGAGCAGTTTGAGATTAGCAGAAGCATATCATACCATCTCCATTCACCCCTTTCAATGGCATGGACTAGTAGTCCAGTTATTGGAATCACATTTCACTATAGTATTAAGATCATATCTCTGAGGACAACTCTGGAACTCCAGAGTTTGAAGGTGTCACGACTGTGACAATTCTGCTACACTCCGCACGTATTTTGCTACACTCCACTCTGTACTTAGTTACTTTTCCCTTTCGTTCTGACCCTCATATACTATAGCTCCAACTCTGCTCTGATTGTGGTGCTGGTTGTTCCTAGACCGGTACCCAGCTCCATTTCCCATCTCTCCATTTTCTGTCTTTACATTCTCCATGTATGCCACATTCTCGTGTAGCTCTCCATACTTCGCTTAGATACTCCTCCACATGGTCCTGTCTGGGTACCATGTGCTCGTACATACTGTACTGCCTCCGCACTCCTGTATATAAGTCCGACCTGCTGAGGACTTACTTCTCAGTTCAAATATTAAGTCTTTCAGTCTTCTCCTCTTCTCTGTCTATCTCCTCTTCTCTATTCTCCCTCCCGTCTGACAGATTCTATCTCCATCCCTTTGACCCCCCTCTATCTGGCCTCTGAAATACAAG
Source organism: Pulveroboletus ravenelii (assembly GCA_038090235.1). Lineage (NCBI taxonomy): Eukaryota > Fungi > Basidiomycota > Agaricomycetes > Boletales > Boletaceae > Pulveroboletus > Pulveroboletus ravenelii. The sequence continues at coordinate 5,016 of JBBPMH010001207.1, forward strand.
GACCTGGGATCGCCAGGGCACAGCACTCCACCTGAGTTGCTGAAGCCGAAGTCCTCAACCCTCCAACCTCCGACCTCCACCCTGTACCCCCTTTGCATGCTCTCCTGTCAGAGTTAGCAGTGGAGCAGACCTTGACAGAACAGGGCTTTGGCTTCACCATATGTGGTGCACCTCTGTCACAAGTCTGGTTGCCCTGAATTTACAGAGGGTTAGGTGAGGGTCAGAGTGACCTTGTTGCAAGCAACAAAGGTCAAGAGAGGATCAGAGGAGAGCCATCAAGGCTCAAGTGGAGGGTCAGAGAGGACTGGGGGAATCTTAGTTGATATTCAAATTGAGGTATCTACAACATAGTACAGAGTCTTATATACAGAGGGGGAGCACTGGTAAGAGAACTGGTAACTTGGAGGCAGAGGTGGAGTGATAGCAATGGAGCTGTGCTCCCAAGTGGAGTATAGGAATTGGAGTATGGAGGGGAAATTCAGAGGTTGCAGTTTGCATGTGCAGATGGGGTGGACAATCACAGTTGATGGCTCACCAGCCTGATCAATTGATTAGCCAGCACATTCTACTTTTAGGTAGAGTTACTCACTGTGATAGCACCATCCCTGGATTTTCGTGTGTAAGGGGGATTAGACTGATAGGGCTGGATGCCTTCACCGATACTAATGTGACTTGAGACTGTTGCTTGCTGAGTTTCAGAATTGAATAAGCATGACATATGCAAGATTGGGAGAGAGCACTTACATAGGCACCAAAGGCCTGCAAGCTGGATGGGCTAGGGGCATCTAGAATAAATAATGCAGATGGAGGCAGATGCTGAGGAGCTGGATATTGAGGAGCTGGAAACTAGGGCTAGATACCCCCACCGATAGTCAAGACTGTGGATTGTTGGATCCCAGAATGATTGAATGGGTGTGGGAAATGGGGATACTGAGGAGCCAGAGGGGTGTACTGAGAAGCAGAAAGGAATATATTTGGATCAGACAGGAATTCCACAGCCAAAGGGGAGTACTGAGAAGCAGGGAGGAATATGTTTGGATTGGGTGGGAATCCTGCACCATCAATTGGTCTGCCATGATTCTCATTCAAAGCACTGGCAGGGCTGTCATAGTTCTCAAAAATAGCCTGTTAGCACCAAGGGTGATCAACAAGAGACACACTTACTAGCGCTTGGTTTAAAGTTTCCATTGGCATTGGCATCATGGTTGAGGTTCAGAGGGTACCAACTCCCATTCTCATTATCTCCAGAAGTCAACTTGTCTAGACTGATCCCAGCCCTTGCCCTTGAAGCATGTGTGGCTCCATCAATGCAACACTGTTGTTTCTCTGTCGGAATCAAATGATTCCTGGGCCCGTAATGCCATGCTGAAATTATGTGAAAACATGACACTGGTAACGGTGCAGCCTGGGCGACAGACCACAATAGGTCAACAACATGAAAACACGTATTTGCTTGGAGGATACAGTTCAGGATGCAAAATAACTATTACAAATGAGGAGGTATTGGCAACCCTGAGCCCACAGAGGGGCCTGACATATCATTATCTTCTTTAGACTGCTCCCCCCCACTATATCTGTTAAACGGGTCCAGACCATATTTCTGAAATGGATCTGTCCCATCGCTGCAATATTCCTTTGACCAATGTGAATTTCAGGAATCAATCACCTCCCACATTTGAAACATGTGTGACTTGGAAGCTGTCAACATGACATCTTCCTGTGCATGGATATCCTGATAATACTGTCCCTGGGCTTCAAGTTCCTGTAGGTCATGCCCACTGAGTATCTGTTTTATGATCTGAAGGTATTCCTGACTGACTGCAAGGTCTCCACTATGCTGGTCAAGCACAGTGGTCAAAAAAGCAGCTCACCATTCTGCACATTTGATTTCAGCAGCAGCAAGGGAAAGCCATTTGGAAATATAGTTGTGATCTGCCTGTTTAGCATCAAGCGCCAACAATAGAATTCTATTGGGCATCATGGATAGAGTAGCGATGAATGTGTCCTTGCCCTGTTGCATGTGAGACAGTTGTCTGATCTAAGTAATAATACTACTCACTTCCCATACTTTGTCAAGAGTCAAATCAGTGGGGGACATCATCCTGAGCGATTGTACCACATAATCCAGCCCGGGGGGGATGTTTACACTTTTGGGGAAGTATGGATGGAAGCATCACATCTGCACATCAGGGGAATGAGGTTTGACATTCTTTCCACAGGATGGTCTATGTGAAGGGAAAGAGGGAGGGCTGAGTGAAGTGCAGCAATGATGGGTGAAAGTGTCCAGAGCAGACATTCTTCTAATACCTGACTGTCTGATATGATTGTTATCAGATGGGGGCTTGAAGTTGGTTGTCTGATGCTTGAGGACAAGACAACTCTCCTTTGGAATAGGTAAGGAGGATGAATTGACAGATGGAGTGAGAGAAGGTGAAAGATGGGATGGAGCTGTGCTTGGACTGCTTGGTGACATGGTATAGATTGCTGTGCAACTTCCAGTTTGTCAGAGTATCTGAGTTCAAAGGACACAAGCACAATGGGACGCAAGAGTTCATGGAAACCAACTGAAGCATTAACCCAGCTATATTCATGTAAGTATGGCACTGTTACACTAAATTATTGCTCCTGTGGTAAGGACTGATAATCAAGGGCTCACATAGAAACCAAGGTGATATTCTCTAATGTCATAGGATGCTCCAGGGTAGTTACTACAGTGAAGGTCAATTCCATCCTGGAAGTATCACTGACATTACTCACTGTTATTTTTTTCACACCAGATGATAATATGCTCTGCATGCAGCCAGAAACCGCCACTCAGTTCCATTGACCAATTGCTTGCTCAGTAGAGCAGAACTACTCATAAGTTATCTAGCTTCTGTTTGCACAGATTTCTGACCACCCTAGATTAACCATCAATCTCATCCAACCACAGTAAAATCAACTTAAAACTTTGACATTGGAGCAGTGCCAGCAAACCATGAGTGGCCATGCGACTCATATTCCAGGTCATTGACAGGTGTGTCAAGCAGCATAGATACTGTTGATTGTGATTCACACTCTGCCCTTTTCAGGCCATTTTACTTAGTCATACAGTCAGTCACATGGTGGTGCACTATTTACCATTGTTGTCTAGCATTTTGGATGTAGTCGGAGCTCACTGTCTTCGCTCTCTCAGTTTCTGACAGTGAGCTCCAGGTATGTGTAGCTAGCAGCTTCTCCTAATTCATAGTTTCTGACAGTGAGCTCCAGCTGAGGGAATCCAGCTGTTATCAGGTTATGAGCCCCACGCTTTAGTCACGTTTACAAAGCCTTATCCGCCACACTGAAATTTTTATCGCAACTCGCTTCCGTGCATTTCTACCCCACCATTCCACTTCCCAGCCATTTTTCGCCACCAACATGTCCTCAGAACCCACCCAGCACTCCCATCGCATCCAGCCTCTCAATGGCTCCAACTACATCACTTGGAGTGAGGAGATGAAGGCCCTGTTTCGCTCTAAGGGCCTGTGGAGACTTGTAGATAGAAAGGAGGCTCGTCCAACCACTGCTGGGACAGAGCAGACTGCTTGGGATATCAAGCAGGACAAAGCTGCAGGCGAGTTGATGCTCAACATTGCGCCAGACCAGTGAGTCCACATTCATGCAGACCAGGATGACCCCACTGCAGCCTGGGTCGCTCTCAAAAGTGTTTTCTTGCAGCAGAAGGCCAGCAGTCGCTTTGTTGCATATGATGAATTTTTCAGCATCTGAAAGTGCGCTGATGAGCCACTACCTGCCCTTGCAGCGTGAGTTGAGGAATCCATGCTCAGGATCCAGGATTTGCACAGCTCTGGCTTCAACATGAAGACTCTGGATGCCAAGTTGACCTGTATGGCCATGGTCCGTGCGCTTGGCCCGGATTACTCGCATTTTGTCTCGTCACTCGCCCTGCTCACAGATCTCGACAAAGACAAGGTCAAGGCCGCATTCCACACAGAAGAGATTAATTGTCGCCCTCACTCTGATGCCCCTGCAACTCCCACTGACTCTGTGCTGTCAGTTGCCCCATCTGGCTGTGCATGTCCTGCCAATGCACCATGTGACTTCTGTGAGAAGTCAGGACATTGCAAGTGCAAGTGCTACGCTTTGCAGCGCACTAAGAAGTACTACAAGTTGAACTGCAACAAGGACAAGGGCAAAACACCCAAGCAGGCCAATTTGGCATCTGCTAGCACTCCTGAGGTTGTAGAGCGCGCCGGAAATGCAAGTCTTCGCTCCAGGGATCTCTCTGATCCATTTACACTGCTCCAACTTGATGCTGACCACGATTGGAATGCAGACTCGGGGGCCACTTCTCATATGACCCCACATCGCCACTGGCTACGCAATTATACCCCCAAACGCGTCCCAATCAAGCTCACTGACAACACCATTGTCTACTCAGCTGGTGTTGGGTCTGTGGTTTTTAGTCCAAGGATAGATGGGAAGAGTTGTCGAGCTGTTGAGTTCACCAATGTCCTGCATGTCCCGGATTTGCGCACCAATCTATTGGCTGTGCTGTATCTCACTCGCCATGCATCATTTACTGTCCATATCAATGCCACCCACATGTCCTTTGCTCGCCCACCTGGTCCACCATTGTTTGTTGCAACCATCGACAGCAATAATGCCACGTTCCTGGATGGTGTGACTGAGCCTGCGACAGAGTATGCGCATGCAGCAACCACTGTGCCACTCGACTTGTCCCTCTGGCATCGACGCTTTGCCCATCATAACTGCGCTGACATCAAATCATTGTTTGAGTGCGACTTGGTCACTGGAATGAAGCTGGACAGCAAGTCTTTGCCTGATCCGATTTGCGAGCCTTGCTTAGCTGGCAAGATGCATGCAAACCCGTTTCCCTTATCCCAATCTCGCACATCACGCCCTCTGGAGCTTGTCCATTCCAATGTGCACGCTGTCCCTTACCCCACCTTCTCTGGCTATCGCTACTGGGTGACCTTCATTGAAGACTACTCGCGCTATCGCTTTGTGCTGCCCATTCGTGCCAAATCGGACGTTTTCGATGCTTTTAAGCAGTTTAAGGTGTTCACAGAGAATCAGACAGAGCGCCGCATCAAAACCCTGCGAGACGACAAGGGAGGCGAGTATATGAGTAACGCCATGCTCAAATTCACACAGGACTGCGGCATAGAACGCCAGCACACTGTCCGTGCATGCCCTCAGCAGAATGGAGTGGCGGAACACGCCAATCGCGTCCTATCTGAGCGCATCACAGCCATGTTGAAGAAATCTGGGCTGGCTATGTCATTCTGGGGTGAAGCGCTGGCTACACTAGTGCATGTGTGGAACAGGTGCCCCACAGCAGCTCTGGGCGACACTACTCCCTACCAGCTTTGGCATGGACGCAAGCCTGATGTGTCTCACCTCCGTGTCTGGGGTTCTACTGCCTATGTGCACATTCAAAAGGACAAGCGCGATACTCTGCGCCCCCACTATGAGAAATGCGTCTTTATTGGCTATCCTGATGGGTACAAAGGTTGGAAGTTCTACAACCCTGTCACAAAGCGCACCACCATCTGCGAACGTGCTGATTTCGATGAACGGAC
>JBBPMH010001208.1:0-10595 GCA_038090235.1 Pulveroboletus ravenelii
TACTTCACCTGTGCAACAATCTCTTTGACTCCACCCTCATATCTGTAGTCAGATTGTCCTATCTCTTTCTCCTCAGCTGGATTTAGCATTTCTTCTAGTGTGAGTGGCGTCCCAATGATCCGATTGCATTTCTGAAGGTCCTTGACAGCATCCTCAAGGTCCTTTTCAGCTTTTATAAGTTGGGAAGGTATATTGGCAATCATGGTGGCTGTGAGTTCAACTTTGCGATGGCCTGAGGTACGGGTGGTGTGCGAGAGCGTGAGTTGATCAAGATGACACCCGAAAATTTTCATTGTGAATGTATCTAGACCCTGGAGAGCCACAGAAGTGTTATGTTCTGTGTCCATGACCACCTTGAGGATGGGATTCCAGTCGGCTGCAATAAAATTATTGCCAAGGATATCATGAAGTTGCCGCTCTGCAGCTGGGAGCGAGAGCTTGTCGGACATGGTAAAGTTTTTGACAACCATCCAAGGTCTTGGATCTGACATTGGTGCAGAAAACGTGCCCACGCTGTGGATAGTATTCAAGCCATGGTCGGGAGTGTCCAGCTGTGAATCGGGTTCTGGTTGGATTCCTGTGTGATTCCAACAATTTACGATCGTAGATGTCTTGATATTGCGCCATGCCTCAGTTACAAGGATCATCGCTTCAAGTAAATCAATCTTGTAGATCTCGTGCTCATTGGCATTGTCAAGTTGGATTGCGCGCAAGCAGAATGCCTTCCGATAGAGGGCCTTAACAGTTCGGATTATGCCAGCGTCATCTGGCTGGACATACGAAGTAAGATTTGGTTCAAAGTATTCCAAATCTATGTTTCTTGGCTTGTAGTTGATGAAATGTCCAGAGAAATTGTCGACGAGAAGGCAGATATGTCTATTCACAAGACCCATCTTGATGTTGAGCGATTTGATCCACCTATTAAATTTTATTATTTCAGTTTCTAATAGTTTTTATTATTTACTCACTCCTCGAACAGATCTTTCGTCATCCAGGCTTTGGTATTGTGACGATAATAGAGATTACAGGACTCTGGAGACTGGGACTTGAAGCAGTGAGGATTTTTATATTTTCCAATAAACAGAATGGGCAGTTTCTCGGTCCCATCTGCATTACAGGCAAGTCCCATTGTGATCCAAAATTTGTCTTTCTTTTTTCCACTCATTTGCACTGTCAAAAGACCACGATCAGGAGGAGCACTAGAGTAGCAGTGGTTGGTAAGTATTCACATCGTCCAGAGTCCAAAATCTATGCATACAATGCAAATAGACTTGTTTCGTCAAAGTTGAAACGGTCTCAGGGAGCATATTTCGACAGGATGATTCGAAGACGAGCTCGCTCAGCATCAACTGCTGCTAGGTCAACAGAAGCTGCCTCGCCATGTTTCCGGTATTCTTTGATCTGGTAAGCCTTTTTAAACTTTGGAATCCATCCGTCTCCCTGCAATCACTCATTCTCTGGAATACCTAGACTCTTCTCAAATTCTTCACGTTTCGCCACAAGCATTGGGCCATTAACACTCTCTCGCTTCTCTTCCATATGCTTGACCCACAAAAAGAGAGCACGATCCACATCGGGAGAGGTAACAATGCGCTGTCGCTTCATAGACAATGCATTAGGATATTCTTGAACAAATTTATTAAGCTTTTCCCGGTTGTGAAGTCTACGAGAGAGTGTTGATTGATCAAATATAAGGGCACCTTCAACACGAGTCTTGAAATATTGAACAACTGTGTCCTGAGAGAGATCTGGATGTGCATCCACATAGGCAAGGACAGTCATCCAGTCGTGCGTAGTGAGGTTTGAGCGCTTCAGTCCTGATTGTAAGGGTTGAGCTGAGCTTTGTGGTAAGTTCTTGTTTACAGGAGCTCGGGACTTGTGTGGCTTGTATGGTGCATGCCCATCATGAGGCTTGCGTTTCAGTGACAAGGCTACAGGCATGAGAACTGTAGGCAGGGAAGTACTGATACAACATGGCACAAAATTTTCTGGTCACAATAATAATTGGTAAGCTAGGGTCAGCTTGACCCACCAAGTGGGTCCACATGCATAGCATACAATCTAATGATGCATAATGACCCCAAAAATGTGATGTAAGATGTGATATGCGAAAGTTACTACATTCACCACCCACCCAACCTTGTCCAGGCCCAAACATGATGCAGCATAAGAATTATGCGTGATGAGGTCATGCACTATAAGAACATCTACTGTACTTGATACCTGTTTATGAAGATAACCTTGTAGCCATAGGGTCATGACAATATTTGTGCAAAGCCCACAGTGAGGATCCATTGAACACTGGAAATATGTACATTAGCATAGGTGCAAGGACATCTACAGTAAAACAGCAGTATCCCAGTTCAGATAACATCCATGGGCAAGTCAATGATTATGGGAACTGCACCACTTTGGGACGCCCAGTTCAACGCTGTACTGTGTCCCAGAGGCTGTCTTCCGCAGACACGTCTATTATGATTCCTGGAAACAGTGGAATGTAGTCACATTACATGCTCAACAGCGCAAGTACAACGCAGACAGTGACATATTCGACCACGACGACGATCGCAGTCGCATGATCTTGTGAACTATAAGTGTGGACCACGAAGGCCACGAGGAAGAGCATAATTCTATATCAATGTGAGCAAAGCAAGAAAAGACACGACTATGTAGAACGACGAACGACAACGTGATGCAACCACTTGGGAGACTGTGCACGACCGCAAAGTGCACCATTCCCCATTTCCTCACATTGTGCTTCCGTACGATCACCTAGTATGGAGAACGTGAGCATTACGAGTAGACAACATGTGTGGAATAGCGACACACCGCATGCGAAGGATCCGCAGATTCTGGATCCCTATACAGAGTTAACAAGGCGATCGAGGACGTAATAGACGAGAGCACTAAAATCAATGAAGAATAGATGATGATCTGGGTCGAACTCGCAGGCGAGTTGTCATGGACAACACCGGGAACAGCGAGGAAGCTAACATCCACAGCAAGCATCACTGTACACTGCAGGCCATAAAATATTGGCCATACAGAGCTAGACAAACTTACCAGGAGCACACACTGGCCCAACTCTGCCTGGATGCCGTCTCTGTAATCCTTCCAACGTGACGGAATGAATTCGCCATCCAGCCGGACTCGTCGCAAGCGAATAGCTTGGTTGTTCAGTGATCCAAGTAGAAGCACGTTGGCGAGGGTGAACCCAATACCCTGATTCCAGGTCTGCGCTTCGAACAACGGTACATCTAGGTTAGGACGTGCACAGGGCTGACCATAAAAATTCGCAAAATGATTTTTGGCTATTGCTGCATTAGGAAAGCAGACAACCAGAGAATTCGGATGACACTCACCGAAGGATGCCATCAGCCGTGCTTCAGATGATATCAGCATCGTTTTGCGGCATAATAAAGTGTAGTTGTACCGAAGACCCAAACATTGCATGGGTTAGAAGTGTCCCCACCGTCTTCGCTCAAAGTCAGCAAAGTTCAAAAGACAGCAGGGACTAGGTAAAGCTACCCTTGAATGAGTTGACAAAGTCGAAGACCGCAGCAAGTTCGTCTTGTGTAAACGGGGTCGGAGACGAATCATTACCTATCTTATCTGGTAGTTCGATGAGAACACGATCTAGGTATTTCAGAAAGGGAATGTACCGGTCCTGGCATGGTTGAGCATCCCCCTGAGCTCTTCGACGGGTCTCCTTGGAAGGGTGCGATTGAACGGGTAGAGTTCACAATGCGACCTCGAATTCACATTATGTGCAATATTCCTGAGTCGGGATCAGTGTCAGGATACAATGTGACAGACGCAGACATGCCTCAAGGACCACCGAAAGCATACCAATACTGTTGTTCGATGTAATACCCTAAATGCATGTCAGAAAAAGAAAGTAATAAGTGACTAGACATAACTGATGCTATATTTAGCGACTTCCCGCGAGTTAGGACGTAGTGGGGCTGGATCGACCCAGAAAAGGAGGCGGTTTTTGTGATCAACAAAATAATAATGGCAACGTTGCTTATTCTTGTCCATATTCAGGACAATTTCTGTAAGCTCGTCCATGATAACGCCATCTGTCCCAATCGCTCGCTCGATGAGTGTCGTAGCATAAGAAATGATTTGTTTGTCGTAGCGAATGACATCGCTCTCTGTGAATATACGCTTGGAAAGGGTCCACAACTGTGAATCATGCGGATAAAAATGAAGCGTACCAACTCCTCGTGATAAAACAGGGGATATCCTGAGGGATGAACGTGCCGAGCCCATCCATTCGGCACTTGTGGCCTATATTAAAAGCTATCAGGGACTGGTGAATCTCATGGTAAAGGTGAACTTGCGTGGATAAGAACACCTGTTGCCCAACTGAGATCCCGGGAGGCTCGTTGTTCTGACTGAGGGCAGGAATGAATAGAGTCAAAAAGGGGCATACATAGGCATCCTTACCAAACAGGGTGAACAAGTGATTCACGCCTATCGCGCCATGGTGTTTCAAGAGGCATCACAGGAGATAGGTCTCCAGTGCCATAGTATCCTGAATTCGGAGACTGGTCAGGGTATTTTAGTAATACGTCCCGCCACCGAGCAGCCTGAGGGCGCTGCACAGGCCGGGCTGCCAAAGTTTCGGTGTCCTGTTCATCCACCCCTGCAGGTCCCGATACTTGCTGACGTTCTCCCACGGGGCCGTCGTCCACCTTAGGGATATCGCTCGCATAGAGCCGAACAAAGGGTTGGTCTATTCGACATCGCGCAAACGTTAGAACTGACCGCCAGAGCGAAGCAAACCGAGCTCGAAGTGCGAGAGCTACGCGTCCAAAGGACCGACGGAGGCGGATAACGAGCAGTGGCAAGAATCGGAACAGGCGTGCGCTAGTCGAGACCAGCATTGCCAGCTGGTGGTTGTCCTGGAGCTTCATTACTCACCCGGCCTGCCTCTTTTTATACGCTTGTGAACATTACCACGTGCATCCAGTGAGGCGGCCAGCGTTAGGCGGTATAACGGAAGGTATGAGAGTGGTGGGTATGGTTGGTCTACTTTGTAAAGCCGATACATTGCGCAACTTTAGAAAACCCCGCATCGTCAATATAACTGCTCATTGAACTCACTGGTTTGCTGTAGAACCTGCAGTGGACATCACTCAAAGCTCAATACACTGCATATCAGAATGGACTCGAGAATATCAACATCTACCGTTCGAGAACGTGGTATCTAATTTCTTGAAAAGCCTTGTCCGAATCAAATCCAACGAACGAGTCAACCACCCTAGAAGGGGTAACACTTTGCCCACCCTCGTTCAGCCTCGTCCTCTGACGCCGCAGGAAGTTCTCCACCTGGGTCTGCACCATCTCCCTCGCTGTCTCTAGAAAATAGCCACATGACACGCATACTCATAAACCCAAGCAGCACGAGAATGAGACATTCGACCCCGAGGGTCACGATAGTACCAAGCTCTTTCGGACCGAAGATATGTATCGCGAGGGCCACAGCGAAAAGTATGATTCTAGAACAACGGAAGTGAAATGGGAACAGACGCGACTATGCATTGAATGACGTACGACCATATGAGGCAGGCATATGGGAGACTGTGCGTAACCGCAAAACGCACTATTCCCCAAGTCTTTTGACTGAGTGTCTTCATCACTTCTGCCTGTCATGACTATCGTGAGCACTACGAGTAAACGCGATACGTGTCACAGTAACACACCGCATGGTCGGCGTCCATAAATCGCGGATCGCTGTACACATTCAATAGGGTAAAGGAGAACACAATAGATCCAATCGTTGAAACCACCGAGCAATAGATGATGATGACAACCGAACTCGCAGGAACAGGAGGGTTTGTAGGCACAACATTAGGGACAGAGAGGAAGCTGAAATTTACGGCAAGCATTACTGTGGACTGCAATCCGTGAGACATGTGACGAGAGAAGTGAAGGAGACTCACAAAGATAGTATACCGGCCCAACTCGCTCGTGAGCCTGGTGATGAAATCCTTCCAACGTGGCTGGATGACAATCCCGTCCACCCAGACTCGTTGCAAGCGAATACCATGGTCGCCCAGTGATCCAAATAGAAACACATTAGCAACTCGAAATATAAGACTGCGATTCCAGGTCTGTTCCCCGAACAACGGTGTGTCTGCGTTCAAACGCGCACACGGCTGACCACAAAAATTGAGGAATTGATTTTCGGCTGGTGTTATGTTAGCATAGCAGATGACCAGATACTGAGCGACACCCACTGAAAAACGCCATTAGCCGCGCTTCATATGATATCAACACCGCTTCGTGATGCCACAAAGCATAGAAATCGCACCAATGACCCACACACTGCACGCATTGGAAGTCTTCCCACTGCCTTTGCTCGAGGTCAGCAAGGTTCAAAGAATAACGAGTGTTAGAAGATACCCTTGAGTGTGTTGACAAGGTCCGAGATTGCAGCAAGCTCATCTTGCGTAAACGGACTCGGGGAAGAATCAGTAGTGATTATGTCTGGTGGCTTGATGAGAAGACAATGCGGGCGTTTGACAGAGGCCATACCAGTCCTGGCGTAGTGAAGCATCCCTCCGAGGTCATCGAAAACTCCTTTCGGAAGGGTACGATTGTGCGGGTAGTATTCACAATGTGACCTCGATTTCACGTCATATACAACACTCCTGAGTGGCGATCAGTATTAGGACCGATAGAACGTAACAGGTGCAGACATGCCTCAAAAACTACGGTGAGCATACCAGTACTGTTGCTCGACCAAATACCCTAAAACACATGTCAGCGAAAGAAAATAATGGCCGATCGAGCGTACTGATGTGGCTATATTCAGTGATCCCTCGCAGGTCGTTACCGAGATCCTGTGGCCTAACTGGATGAACCCAGAAGAGAAGGCGGTTCTCGTGATCGACAAAGTAATAATGCCAACGCTGATCACTGTCCACATTCAGGACAATTTCCGTGAGCTCATCCATAGTAACACCATCTGCGTGGATCGCTTGCTGGATCAGTGTCGTGGCATAAAAAAGCATCTCGTCTTGGTGGTGAATGATGTCGCTCTCTGTGAATATGCGCTTGGAAGGGTTCCACAACTGCGAATAATGCAGATACAAATGGAACGTACTAATCCCTCGTGATAATAAAGAACATTTCCTTCGGGATGAACGTGTCGAGTCCATCCATCTGGAAGCTTCGGTAGTCTATGTTCAAGGCTATCAGGGACGGATGAGTCTCACAGAGAAGGTGAGCTGACGCGTTCAAGAGTGTCCATTGCCCCAATGGGATCTCGGGAGGTTCAACGCTCTGACTGAGGGCCAAAGTGAACGAGGAGTAAAAGAAGTGTATACATACAAAGATTCCAGGTCCTCTCACCTAATAGGTGGCCTGGAGTTATAGCGCTGTGATGCTCCGTCAGGCGCCGCAGGATGTGGGTCATATCTGAACTGATGGCCCGCAATCCGCTTCTGGTACACTGATATATCTTCCTGCCAGCGGGCGGAGCGAACAGGCATAGCTGCGAAGGTTTTACCGTTTTCTTCCTCCTCTTCCTTCGCACCTTCTGTATTTTGTGGAGGTTGTTGCGGGGGATTGCTGCCCATGACGGGGCCATCGTCTGCGTGCCATCGAACTCGGGATTGCCTAGTGCGACGCGCAAATGTCAGAACCGACCTCCAAAGTGAAGCAAACCGAACTCGAAGTACGAGCACTATACATCTCACAGACCGGCATAGGCGAGTGAGAAGCAGTAACACGAATCGGAATGGATGTGAACCCGCCGAGGTTAGCATTGGTAACAATGGGAAGTTGGTTCAAGCAACGCGTGAAGGGTAGGCTGGTTCGCACAACACAGCTTGAGCGCAGCACACCTCATCCGCTCCCTCAGTGTCATACATGCCAACCACGCGTACCAGGACTGCAAAGCCGCCATCCGCTGGAAAGGCGGCGGAGACGAAGTCTAGCAATACAGTGCAAGCATCAAGGGATCTCTTTCCGTTCGCCCGATTATGTCTCCGTTCTCGGCGTGCATTTACTCGTCAGGTTCACTGCTCTGTACCTCCCTCAAATGACACGTCGTTTTGCGCCCCTCGCCGCCCGGAAGACGGACAGACCTCGGTCAGAATTCATGGACGCGTTGACTACAGACCCTCCTTCGACGCTGGGCTGGACACTCGCTGGGCTTACTCTGCTGGAAGTGTGGTGGGCGACCTGGATGCGAAAGTGGTCTTTTGAGCAGAGCGCCAAGGGGACCGGTGTAAGTTCAACTCGACCGTGTGCGTTTCAAGAGCCTACACTTCACTGCAGAGATTGAAGGATGCGACTGCATTTACCTTGTGTGCTGCCTTGGCAGCAACATACGTCGTCGTCGTCATATTTGGCACCCCATTCGCAACGTGTGTCTGAGTCACCCAGCCTGCCTCTTCTTATTTGCTTCTGAACGTCATCATGTGCATCCCGTTGAGGCAGCCAGCAACCAGCGGGGAAACCGTGCCGCAAGCCTTGAGGTATTTCTCCCATCCACTGCCTGTCGTCGTTTCTTTGAAATTCTCCGTTGTCAGTTATGCGCCCGGGTCACCGGGAGCTCCAGCCGTACGCGTTATAACTGATTAGTCCACTTGTTTCTAGGCCCACGTTTACGTCCCATATTGAGGGGATGATAAACCCCTTGTTAGACGGTATGAGGGAAGGTGCGAGGCTGGTGGGATGGTATAGTTGTGCGGGGATTGACCTACCTTGTCAAGCTGATCTGCATAACCTGCATCGTCAATATATCACTTGTGCACTGAACTCACTGGTTTTCTGCAGGGTCCGCAGTGGGCATCACTCAAAAATCAATACAATGGACTCGAGAATATCGATCTCGGAGAACGTGGTATCCAAATTCATGAAGCCTTATCCAATCGTGAAGGAGTCAACCACCCTAGAAGGGGTAACACTTTGCCCATCCTCGTTCAGCTTCGTCTTCTGACACTGCAGGAAGTTCTCCACCTGGGTCTGCACCATCTTTCTCGCTGCCTCCAGAAAACAGCCACATGACACGCATACTCATAACCCCAAGTAGCACGAGGATGAGACACTCGACCCCGAGGGCCACGATGGTACCAAGCTCTTTCGGACCGAAGATCCGTATCGCAAGGGCCATAGCGAAGAATATGATTCTAAAATCATGGAAATGAAGTGGGAACAGACGCGACTATGCATTGAATGACGTACGACCATATGAGGCAGGCATATGGGAGACTGTGCGTAACTATAAAACGCACTATTCCCCAAGTCTTTTGACTGAGTGTCTTCATCACTTCTGCCTGTCATGACCATCATGAGCATTACGAGTAGACATGATGCATGTCAGTAACACACTGCATGGTCGGCGTCCATAAATCGCGGGTCGCTGTATACATTCAATAGGGTAAAGGAGAACACAATAGATCCAATCGTTGAAACCACCGAGCAATAGATGATGATGACAATCGAACTCGCAGGAGCAGGAGAGCCTATAGTGACAACACCAGGGACAGCGAGGAAGCTGAAATTTACAGCAAGCATCACTGTGGACTGCAACCCATAAGACATGCGACGAGAGAAGTGAAGGAGACTCACAAAGATAGTATACCGGCCCAACTCGCTCGTGAGCCTGGTGATGAAATCCTTCCAACGTGGCTGAATGACTATCCCGTCCACCCAGACCCGTTCCAAGCGAGCACCATGGTCGCTCAGTGATCCAAATAGAAACACATTGGCAATTCGAAATATAAGACTGCGATTCCAGGTCGGTTCCCCGAATAACGCTGTGTCTGCGTTTAGACGTGCACATGGCTGACCACAAAAATTGAGGAATTGATTTTCGGCTGGTGTTATGTTAGCATAGCAGATGACCAGATACTGAGTGACACCCACTGAAAAACGCCATTAGCCGCGCTTCATATGATATCAACACCGTTTCGCGATGCAATAAAGCATAGAAATCGTACCAATGACCCACACATTGCATGCATTGGAAGGTTTCCTGCTGTCTTTGCTCAATATTAGCAAGGTTCAAAGAATAACGAATGCTAGAAGATACCCTTGAGTGTGTTGACAAGGTCCGAGATCGCAGCCAGTTCATCTTGTGTAAACGGACTCGAGGAGGAATCAGCAGTGATTATGTCTGGTGGCTTGATGAGAAGACGACATGGGCGTTTCAGAGGCCATACCAGTCCTGGCGTAGTGAAGCATCCCTCCCAGGTCATCGAAAATTTTTTCTGGAAGGGTACGATTGTGTGGGTAGTATTTACAATGTGTCCTCGATTTCATGTTATATACAATACTCCTGAGTGGCGATCAATATCAAGATAGAATGTAACAGGTGCAGACATGCCTCAAAAACCACTGTAAGCATACCAGTACTGTTGCTCGACCAAATACTCTAAAACGCATGTCAGCGAAAGAAAATAATGGCCGATCGAGCGTACTGATGTGGCTATATTCAGTGATCCCCCGCAGGTCGTTACCGAGATCCTGTGGCCTAACTGGATGAACCCAGAAGAGAAGGCGGTTCTTGTGATCGACAAAGTAATAATGCCAACGCTGATCACTGTCCACATTCAGGACAATTTCCGTGAGCT
>JBBPMH010001210.1:0-10566 GCA_038090235.1 Pulveroboletus ravenelii
TACACATAGGCTTCAACCTAGATTCTGCTATGAAGCATAAAAGATCAGTCCGGCTATACCAATCAGTAACTTCACATCCGGGATAATACTTCATAACAGCTGATACAAATATATCCCAGTCTGGAATAGGAGAAGTAGCCTCAGGAAGAAACTTCCAGAGTTTAGCATTGTCCAGGTCAGCATAATAGATAGCAAGCTTGATCTTCTTCTCGTCATTGTATCCGAGAGTGGTAGCTAGGGTGTCAACATCTTCAAGGAAGCTAGAAAGGTGTACTGGAGTTCATGCATCAAATCGGGGAGCACCTGGAGTGTAGTGAAGTGGTCGGCAGAATAGAGTAGTCATGACGATCTGAGCTAGTGAAAGGTGAGGTGAGCTGGACCAGTCAGGGGAACTATGGACAAATAAGGAAAGAGGAATGTCAGACTGTCAATCAGGGTCAGATAAGATAGCAACAGTGATAAGTGAGTGATCAAATAAGCAAATGAGCTGAGATGAAACAGCAGGAAAGGATGGATGGTCAGGGGTAAAAGGAACGTGAGCAGATGGTCAGAAAAAAAGATATAGATTCCGAGAAATCGAAGGAAGGCCTAAGCCATGGGATCCTTCAAATCGCAAATCCAACTGAACCCCTCTCACGGTGGGCTCCAGATGAAGAACAGCAATCCTAACTGGGAGGTCAGGAGGACTAGTAGGGGGCGAGTGTAGACTCGACCCAAGGGAGGTTCTGGGACTGTGATGGTGGTGTTCCCAATGGCTAGGGGGACCTGGGGAACGACTGGGTCACTCTCCAGGACGATAATCAGTGAAGGGAAGATTCAAAGAGACAGAAAATTGGAAGATAGGAAGATGTATTTCAAAACCTAATACAAGGCTTTTATAGTTCAGAATATGTTCCTGGACTTACTAATGATAAGGGGGACATGTTCTAAATAAAGAATCAAAAGTCCGAAAGAAACTGGGCTTGTTGGGGGTCAATCTGGACTAAAACCGGACCAGACTGTCAATCCGGACTATGGTCCGGACCAGATTGTTAAACCGGACTAAGATCCGGACTAAAACAGAAGTGGACTAAGCTAATACTAGTCCCAGACTAGTGAGAACGGATGGATGGATAATGGGTAGACCAGCTAGGGCATGGGGAAAACACCAGATATTGACGTAGAGACACTTGGTGCTCTACATTGGTATAGCCAAACTGACCTTTTATGCTTTGTAGAAGAATCTAGGTTGAAGCCTATGTACAATCTGGATGATCTTGGAAAGTATTACTGGAAATTCCTCAAGATATTGAAATCGCTCATACTTGCTTGCCAGCTATCCGATTTGGATCAGGACTTCCTATTTTCAGCTGGTTTCCCATGGGATGTAGAGACCTGGGTCCGAGATCACCTCGCCCTGGTTAGACCAGATATTCACCCAGAGAAGTCTTATTCTCTTTCTGACACCATGAAAGCAGCTGAATTTCTTTTATCTAGGTCTTGTTTAGACCTCTCAGCTTATTCCACTTCATCATTCCGGCCATTCAGTCTGCACAGCCACTTCCTACCCGACCGGTCTATCCAGCTCAGCCAGTCATGACCTCTTGTATTCCAATTTCTACTCCAGTCTTATCTTCACAGGCTACCCAGGAGTCACCATTTCCATTGAGCTCATCAGTGGAATCTCCAGTTGAGCTCCCAACTATTTTTCAGTCCTCCGCATTTTTAGCCCCTATCTCACCGCTGCCACCACCGCTCACATATTCACCGCTTGCACAGCCACCGGACACTAAGCCCTCATCACCCACACCAATTTCTACCTCCAAAAACTTATCCCTGCCTCTCTGTAGGTCAATCCAGTCAAACCTGAGATTCGCTCAGGTGGAAAGCCCTATCTGGCCAGACTGCACTTCAGCCAGTTGGAGCACAGCCACCGCAACCGCCCGGACTCGGATTCCACCTACGGACACACAGCCGCCTCATTGTGTAGACCAGACATTACAAAAACCACTTGTTCCATCCCATTTGTCATATTCCACTCCCAATCAAATATTAAAGCCAGCTCCGGATGTGAAGGTGCAGCCACCTCGATTTGCCACCACTCGGACTCCGGTGCTGCTTATGGAGGCACAGCCACCTCAACCTTTAGACTAGACTACACCACTATCTAGACTGGTGACCAGTCTGTCCAAAAGAGGCAAGCACGTGCAAAGCAGGCTGCCGTCGATAGATGGACTGGTAAATCTGGGAGTGGCACAAGGGGGCTGAGCGGCTTCACACAACAACGTGACCTTTAGCCAATCAAATAACTTGCATTTTCCATTCGCAAACTCATTTTGGAATTATAAACATTATTTTGTCGCGATCGTTAAAATCAATCAAGGAATTATTTACTTTGTCCCTGAGATCAATCAACGGACAGTGCTGGACACGTCGAGAATGACATGAACCGAGTGCCATGGACCACAAGGCCCTGGTGATGCTCCTTGAGGCGATTCAGCGTGCTTCACTGGACGTATTAATTAAATCCACTTTGGAATTGATTAATGATTGGCTACCTCACGAGTACATGGTGACCTTGAATGATGAAGATAAGCTCAACGTGCTCCGGGCTTGTTTAATCATATCATTCATCACCAAAGGTCACATCATTCCACGTGTCTTTCAACTCGAGGCATCTCTAGCAATGCTACATCAATGCGATTGCATCATTATCGCTGGTACTGGCAGTGGGAAGACACTCTGTTTGCTGATACCGATCCTTCTTCGTCCTGAGTCCATTTCAATTACAATCTCTCCCCTCAAGTGTCTCCAGATGACCCAGGTATGTTAATATATATTGTAAGGTACATGTCTATCATGATATTTAGGTACATGAAAGCGAGAACTTTGGCATAAAAACAATCGCGATCAATGAGGACACACCGTCTGATGAGGCTCTTTGGAAGGTATGTCAAGTGCGAAGTTTATGAATCTCTCCCACTATAATCTTGATGGGCACATAACTTGCAGAATATTCAGAATGGTGCATTTCAGCACCTGATCGTATCGCCCGAGCAACTTGGGCCTTACAACAGTCACCTCCCACGTCTAGCCCGACTTCTTCGTGAAAATCGCTCATTTTCACAGAAGATCAGTCACGTTCATGTTGACGAAGCTCACAATATCCATATAGCTAGGTTACCTCACTGTGGGGAAGACGCATTTTGGCCTGCATATGGCAAGATTGGGTCGATCCGAGTCCTTCTCCCCAAGGGCACCCCAATTCAAGTTTTATCTGCTATGCTACCTGACCATGTGCTCGATACAGTTAAGGAACGTCTTGCTCTATCATCTGATACGCTAGAAATACGACTACCTATGAACCGTGCTAATATTACATACGCCATCAACCCGATAATAGGATCCCTTCAAAATTTCAATAATCTTCGTTTTTTGATCCCACCAACATTCCATCCACCTATGTCCATTCCAAAAACGCTTGTGTTTCACGACTCAAAGCAAGAAGCAACTGATGCAGCAAACTTCATCAAATCCAGGCTTTCCTCGTGCCTTCAAAAACGCGGTCTTGTCAAGCACTACCATTCCGATATGTCGGCCGAGTACCTTCAGCAGACATTCGAAGATTTCTCACAGCCACATGGAGCTTGTCGGATTCTTCATGCTACTGCAGGCGCTGCAACTGTAAGGTATAACATTAAGCTAGCCTTGGCTAATATCTATGTACTCTAGGGCCTCGACATATGAGGTGTCTGGATTGTTATTCAGTATGGTATATGCAAGAATATGGCAGAGACAACACAACGTGCTGGACGTGCAGCTCGGGACCCTGACTCCAGTGGACTTTTTTTGGCGATGGTTGAACCTTGGGCGCTCAATCTTTCGCTGGAGAGGATGAGCTGGACCGATTCTGACAGACCATATGCTGGATTCGTGAAGAAGAATTCCTCCAAGCAAGATCGGACAAGCATCGCATCCATCCGTTTTGCACAATCGTCAACATGCCTTCGCCAATTCCTTGCACAATATCTCCATGATATGTATGTCACCAGAAGGTAGTAAACGTTTCCTACAGCTACTTTACACTGACCCGAATATATTATAGCACTACACTTCACTGCGCCATGGTGCTGCAATCGCCATAGCAATAAAGACTTCGACCTCTCCATGTTCTTTCATAGTAAGGTGTATATTGCCACTGACGATTCTCAAGATGATGGCCCCACTGCCAAATCCGACTCGAAACCGACTAAGTGAAAGCGAAATCAAATGCGTGCGATTAACGAACGACAGGAACTTCTTGATCAGCTTGTGGACTGGCGCGATCATGCTCATCAAGAAAACCACTTTTTCCCTAGTACATGGATTGTTGACGATAATGGCCTCGAACTTATCAGCAAAACACATCCCAGCAAACTTCAGTCCCTGCAAGACCTTGTTGGGCTTCTTGAGGAGACAGGCGACTGGACAAGCAAACACAGGGTCGAGATGTTCGAGATCATCACCCAGTATGAGCAGAATCTCAAGCTTCGGATGAATTCAAGTCAGACACAGTCAAGCCGCCGATCTGCATCAAGCAATTCACGACCAATAAAGAGGGTGAAAAGTGGTGTTGTATTTGCTACTATTCAGACGCCCGAGATTTTTTCTACTGCTATGTAACCTTTGCAACCTCAATGAATGGTATTCTATGTTATGACACCATCCTTCAGATTTCTTCAGACTCGTTGGAAAAACTGAAATCGGTTGGTGATATCTCATCTTCCTCAACATCAAAACCCTCTCCTACCAACATTCCCTTCACCTTTCTATTAAATGTAGTTAGTGTGGACGACTTCAGTTTTTGCTCCCCAATTGCCAATGTATCAACGACGGGCCTAACTGAGTGATTTTCATTCCAATCTGGGTTAAAGATGTGGAACTCAAGCTCTCTGACCCTATACGCAACCTTGTCGACCACAGCAGATGTGTCAGGATTGATATGCATGATCCCGTGGTAGGTGGTTTTGAGCGCACGAGCAACTTGCTTCCGAATATTCTGTAAGAGATCGACAGAGGCCGATATGTCACCTAAGCGGTCCCACGATGCATAGACTCCCTTGGTAGCGAAGAAAGTCTATTTATTGAAATAAGTTAGTAGTTTATGATCGACTGAACACTTACCTTGAGAAACTTGATAAGATGCTCGATATTCAAGTCGATTGGCATCCAGTGACCATCAAGACCGCTCATATTAACAAGCATATTGTCCCGCATGATTTCTCTATTTGCTATCATTTGAGTGAGGGTTCAAGAACATATATTCCGACTTACCCGAACTGTGGAGTCCATACATTTTTCACGTTGTAAATCCAGTGTAGAATTTCCGTTGAGTAGTTGTTGGAGCCTGCGCCACGGAATATCATTGCGAGACTTCCAAGAATGTCTTCGATCCGACCAAAGTCTCCGTCCAGAATAGCCTCAGTGAGCTCGAAGACATAAAGAAGATCGTGCATCAGAAGACGCAGATTAAGATGTGCTGGATCGGCATGAACTTGTTGATCAGTTTCGTTTGAATGTATTTTGACCCTCTTTTTGATTTGCTTTCATATGTGAGATGGTGCTGAGGCATGATTTTCAACAATCTTGTCAGCAATTTCAAGTAGTTCATTTGTGGAAGGATTCAATAAAGCGAAATCAGTGAGTGATGGATGACCACACTCAACTCTTCACGCATCAAGAATGACACCACTAAGGATCTGAAGGAGTGTCAAGATTAGTGTATGATAGTCAGGATGCTCGTAGCCAAGTCGTGTCCGATCAAGAAGCGAGAAAAAGTATGACAGGCTTCTGACTTAATGAATCGACCCCCAATGGACCTGTAACAGCACCTATATAAGATTCATACAAAGATGGAACAGTCCGAAACCAAGCTGTAGGAACTGGAGTCGTGTGAATGGGTTCACATCCTTCGTTCGCAAGGCTTTCGCCCCTCGTATATGAGCATTCATTGATTGGTCATTGATACTTGGAACCGCCTGATCAAACAACTGCTCGCTTGTCATCTTCAGTTGATTGATGTAAACATCATTGACGACTGCGATGTTGCCAGAAATTGAGCTCTTGTCTATTGTTGAAGTACACAACGGGTATTGCTTTGTGCGATGACCTTTGGGCATTTTATGATGCTCAGTATAACTGAGTTGGGGGTCATCTGGGCGCTGGAATCCCTTGAATGGTTTGGACAACTTGAGTAGGATATCGATAACATGTATGTGAATCTGATTATGAAAAGTGGTCTGTTGCTGTGGGGTGGGTCGGACATCGGCAGTGAACATGAGATCGGTTGCTTGCTGAGCACGCAATAGCATCGGTGACAATCGCAGGTTAACAGGATCGGCATGGATTTCATAAAGGATTGAAAATGTGCCAGATTGAACTTTTGCTGGCGCACAGTCCTGCTGTTCAACAAATATAGAGGTCTTGATGTTTATATTGTCCCAGCAAAGGGCATGAAGGCCGCGAGTGACCTGATTAGCATGTTCGAGGCTCCGTACCGCGAGCTGGCACAGTAAATTCGTGAGCGAAGAAAACAAGATACACAGTCCACATTTGTGGAGGGCCTCGATCATCTGTCGTGAGGCTCCATTCGTCCAAAGAAACAAAGTAAATGGCATTGCAAAGTAGAGAGCGTTTTGCGATCGTTGCTTAGCCAATTGGGCCATGATAACATTGCATGCCTTATGAAAATCAATGTATTTGGGGCATATGTAAAGTAGACATGCATACAGTGGTAGAAGACTGAATTTTATTATTCTCCTTTGCACGTTTTGTTTGAGCAGCAACCTGTAGGATATGACCAAGGGTTGGGGTGTAATTGTCGACAAGTGGGCCAATGAATGCATCAATGTCCCATTCAAGCAGATTGTTTGGAGTAGTGGTATTGATCGTCCATGTGAGGGCAGTCTTGACGAGGTCCATCTCCTTCGTTATCTTCTCCGATGTAAGCTCAAGCGCATGTGGTTCCATCCAAGCAGTGAGTATGGCATGCCCACGTTTATCCTCAAATACATAGTCTAAGAACCTGGTTAACTTCCTGGATGGATTAGCATAGAAACAGTCCTGATAGGTCACAAACTCGGGCCTTTCTGATTGCAGGATATGATATAAAAAATCCAGGAGAGATATACGGCCATCTCGAAGGATTTTTAATGCTTTTCTAAATCTTTCATCGCGACTGTATCGAGGGCTGTCCATGGTGTCATCATCGGAGTCCATGATGTATGCGTCCAGTACAATCAGTGTTTAGTGATTACTCAGAGGACTTATCTAACCGGATAGCTAGTTATCCTATGGGTAGCTACGGGCCGGATTATCTTGCTAAGCAGAAAGGTCCAAAAATGGACATGCCAGTCACGTTGTCGTGTGAAGCTGCTCAGCCCCCTTGCGCCACTCCCAGATTTACCAGTCCGTCTATCGATGGCAGCCTGCTTTGCACGCGCTTGCCTCTTTTGGACGGACTGGTCACCAGTCTAACCACTATCACTCTCACCATTGCTTCTGTTAGATTTCCTTATTTGGTATTTAGCTTATATAAGCATACCTTACATCGCACCAGTAGTTACCTTAGACTACTTAGTGACTTACTGAGTATTCTACAGGTTATGAGCCCCGCCTGTGCTCAGTAGCTGATCACAGTCACTCATTGGACTCGCGAGAGAAAGACAAAGACTCTCAGCGAAGGACTCTTACAACTCGAGAAAAATGTCTTACTCAACGCGATCCAAGAATGGCAAGAAAATTGTCGTACCGGACCTATCAGTGGATGGACGGAATTGGAAGGACTACCATGGGAAGCTTGTGCAGGCAGCAACCGCACAGAATTTACTCGGCATACTCGACAGGACAGACGTGAAGCCTACCGGCTGGAATCCATACAGGAAAGCAGAGTGGCTGTGTAACGACATGGAGGCCCAATGCCTCATTGTATGGACGACTTCATCAATCCTACATCATTATATTGGAGTCGCATCATCCGCCCATGAGATGTACAAAGTCCTACAAGAACTATTCGACAAGTCTATGACTACAGTACATGACGAGTCAGCGCGCATGGCTGTGCAATCACCAAAAACCCATACCGACAACTGTCGGAGGTGCGGCGAGCCAGACCACATGACATGCGACTGCAACAAGTCGAAAAGGACAAAGCCACCAGTCGAGGAGAAAGGTAGCTGGGGACATCGCAAACAAGAATGCAACATGAAAACCCCGCAATGAGTTAATCTGAGGAGCCAGAGGGGAGATAGCGACAGCGCAGACATGGAAGTCCAACGCGCAACCACAGTTGCACTCCAGGCACCCGAGACAGCAAGTCCAAAGGTCTATGAAATGACTGTAGTCACTTCAGCGACAAGCGCAATGAGCGCTGTGCCAGAAGTGCCAGCAGGCGCATCGCAGGAACCCAAGGACAGCCGCTGCAGAGGAAGCACACGGAATGCGCATGAGATTGGGACACCCGAGGACCGCGAGAACAAGTCCAGGAACAAGTCCAGAAGGAGCTGGAGAGGTAGAGCTGACGGAAGCTCAACAAGCCGGAGGACCGACGAGAGCAAGACCGCAGCAACAGTACCAGGCATAGTGACCATGGACCGTATGACTAGCGGCATAAGCCTCGCAGCCCCAGCGAGCAGTCTGGACAAGCCCCAGCGTCCAACAACAGTCAGTCAGCAGGCACACGATGCAGCCGCTGACATCGCAACCCGAAATGCGAAATGCACTGAGCCCACGAGGCCAGCGGGCGTATCGCACAACCCACAGGACCCACCGCTCAAGGAGAGGACAGGTGGAGAGGTCGAGAAGAAAGTTGAGGGAGTGGATGACAAACAGTGTCGACCGGCAGACGAAACATCACACAAAACGAAACAGGCGGCGAGCACAGCTCAACCGCATCTCTCGACAGAAGTCGAACGGTGTCGACCAGCGGACAAAATGTCCAGCAAAACGAGTGAAGTGGCGAGTGTAGCTCGACCACTATCCCCACAGGCTGCAGATGACCTAGTCGAGGCTGACGACCCAGAAAGCACTGCAGCGGAAGACCCTGTGGATGTGCCGGGTGACGATAGACGTCATCCAGACGAACCCACAGAGCCTCCTGACGCAGATGAGCGCACGAGGATGGGCAATGGAGCCAAGGCTCTTGAGGCCGAGGCAATTGAGGCCAAGATGGTCGAGGTCGAGAGGTCAAGAGAGGCCATGGACAGTGCGGGCAAGAATGGTGATGATGAACATCAACCGACAAAGCCTGCCGAACCACCTGACAGCACAGAGAAAGCACACGGAACGTCAAGTGGAAGCGCTGCGCACAATAGCGCAGATGCAGTAGCAGCGGCCAACCGGCAACCAACAGAGGTAGTGCACTGGGACATGCAGGTTGAGGTGGAGCCCCCAAGCATCAAGCTTGTGGGGGAGAAGAGTGTTGAAGGTCGAAATGAGTTGACTGAGGTAGCAGAGGAAAGCGCGACGGAGTGTGAACGACCAACAATGGAGCTTGACGAAAATGATCAGCGCACCTCAAGAATACACGACAACTCACCTGGACAACCTCCCATACCACCCAAACCGCCCGATATACCTGAAAGCCGACAGGTCAAATCCCCGAGAGTCGAGCTCAAGGGGGAGAAAGGGAGTCAGCAAAGCTATGAGCTGCGACTCACCAAAGCCGAAACGGGATCTGACAAGGGCAGTCGGGACCACGGATACAAAGGAGATGGCACCCAGATTGACTGGGATAGATGCCAAATAGATGGCACAACAAGCAGAGCACGCTGCGACTCAATCCGAGTCAAAACGGATCTGCTAGCTGAAGCAGAAGAAAATCAGCAAGAATGGTACGGACGATGCATGGCACACATACCTGTACCACCCGACGGGCCGGGGAAGGTCCTCCAACGACCTATCAAACACCCGAACCCACCGCGCCAACGAGGAAAATTGAAGATCACGATCTAGGGATGTCAACCACAAGGTGTACATACTGGGTTGGACGGTCCACGAAAAGGTCGAATCGGGCCGATCCGAGTGTCGGAACAGACTGTACATGATGTACAGGACCCAGGGGGAGTGATCCGCAAGCGCCAAACACGAGCGCAATGGTGTAGAGGCCACTTGAAGACGGACCGCGCGCACTGAAGCTGGAGCGGACACCTTGAGCCGTGACTTACCATATATGGTAACCGCTCAGCGCAGCGACACAGATCCATCGCAATCAACATGGACCCTCCATGGACGCATTGACGGACCCCACAAACAATGAAATATTGTATTAAAGCTATGGACAGCTACAAACCTGTGCATATGATGCTGCTAGAGCTGAGGAGTTGAGACTGGGCGCATAGGCAAGTCCAGTGCACAGTGAGCCGCGACTTACCATATTAGGAAACCACTTGAGCGCACTCGAAACGGACTATAACGGACTACATGGACTCCACCCAGACTACTCACGGACTCAGCAATTACATAGATCTTTGATCAGGTATTCATTCTTTTGATTTACCTATTATTTTACTTGGTGCTAGGCAAGCATTTATGCCTATAGGCTCATGCTTG
>JBBPMH010001211.1:0-10560 GCA_038090235.1 Pulveroboletus ravenelii
GCCGGTTATACCTCCCATGCATCATCTTTCCAGTGAAAAGGTTCGATGAAATAGGTCCTACGAATGAAGAAAGTCACTATCAAGCACGAGTATCGGGGATCGGCCATGTGGAATTCAAGACATCGGACAAGCTCTCGTTGACGGAGCCGCGGAAGTACATCTTTGTGCATCCGTGGATTCGTGATCTCCGTGACCCGGATGAGGACGGTTTTGGTTACGAAGATGTGTCGGATGAGGATGAGTTCGATTCTGATCTAGAGCCTGAGCTGGGGTCTGGGTCGGCTCTACAATTGCATACGTCACGCACTGCCAGAATGGATATCGGCTCCGCCCGGGCATCACGTCTACTCGTTCGGCTGAGGCAGCCATTCCATGCTCTGTTGCTCGAGCAACAACCAGATAGAGAGTTCAAGCGAGTGGCTGCTGAGCACGAAATCATTGTGCGAGGACTTGAACGTTACGCCAGGGATATTCGTACGGAAGTTGTGGAGATATTGTGACAGTGGTTGTGGGGTTCCTTCACTTGTGTGAGCGTCCAGTCGCGCGTTATTATCGCTTTGCTTTTTCGCGGTCTTTTTGCTGTCATGTTCCACTCAACTCAGTCATGTGGTTCTTAATGTTTAGCTGCCTCGTCACCGTCCATACCCCATGTCCCTGTACTGCAGTGGGATATGGTATAACCCCTGGCTATCTACAGGTCATCGTGCACCCTTGGCAGCACTTTTTTGAGGCGCCTGGAAGCTAAGGGGTAGGATTTCATTCAAGGCGCAACCATCCTCTAAGGTCTAATGAGGCTTGACCTCCTGTGTACCATCCAGATGCAGCCAGGCAGCCTCCTCAGGCTCAAATGAGTGCACCTCTTGGAACCTCTGGTGGTTCACCTTGAAGGTTCAGTTTGCAGTATGTGAGGTTCTCCATCAGCTTCTCTTCCAACAATGTGAGGCTCATCTGGAGTGCCAGGATACTGTGGGGTCATATGATACTTGTATTGTGGAGGGTCCTTTATCTGCATGACTGGCACCTGAAAAAACTTTTTTTTCAACATACGTCAACTCATGGCATTAGGCTCTCTCTCTCACATCATACTCTATGCTAACCCTCTCCTGACAATCACCCCAAGTATCACAACAGATGCACCAAGTGGTTGCACTTCTGCTATGGACAGCAACTGTTCTACCACTCAGGCAGTGCAAGTCGTGATTCAGCTAATAACGCTCATCCTATCTCTGTGTGCGCAATCATCTTTGGTCGACTCTAGTGCCACTATCTTCAAAGATTGTGGCCTGGGATCAGTCCTACATCACCTCGAGTCCATATACAAGGTAACTGGCACATCCGATTTGGGTTCAATACGGCCATATAAACATGGTAAGTCAGTTTGACCTGACTGACCTGACTGACATCTTTAGTGTTCATGGCTTGAGATTGCCATGTTGGCGCGGCTCGTTGATGGGGTCTATGGGACACCTATGGTGATGGCTGGGTGGCTGGGACGGTCTAGGTACGTGTGCTGTTCTCATTTCGTACTGCCAGCGCTGAATTGTGTCTTCTTCAGCTAGCGACTGTGTTTTGACTCATATCGAGTTGCAGTGTACACCACTCGTCATGCCATCCTTTTGGCACTTTCTTCCATCCATCTGGACTCCATCGCTGTCATTTTTGCAGCTACAATCGCCCTTGGTGCCACCCTTTCCAGCTCACTCGGCCTTCTGGCCTCCTGATCAGGTATCTTGACACAACGCGTCCGTCTCATTGTCCCACCAGTCTCTATCACCATTTGGGCACTCCTGGGACCTATATGCACCACCTGGTGTGGTCGTTTCGCCACCTGGGTCGTATGGCTTGCACTGGTGACCCAATTCGAGTGTTTCGCCCATATACACCCTGGCTGACCATCTCGATATGGCGCGCTCGTTTCATCAGCACTGCCTTTCCTGTCACCTTTACCACACTTTGGGTAGCCATGGTGGTTGCTTGGTGTGGCCACCTTGCTGCCCAGGTCTTCTGGCTCGCTTTGAGCATTCTCAGGTATGTCTTTTTCGGCCTTATGCTGTGACCGTTCATGCACCTGTATTGACATGTTCTGTAGCCTCTTCTGCATGTTCATGGTGTCCTCGACACACTCTAGCGCTGTTGCCACCTTCGTCTTGCTGCTGGTACCTCAATCATCGTGGCTTGCGTACCTACTCCACTCCCCTTTGAGCTCGACTCTCGGGGTTTCATTCGGTCGCTGTGTGGTGTCGTCGGGCGGTTCGGGTGGTTTGGTGAGTAGTGGTGATGTCGCTGGTATGTCCCCATTATCTTTTGAGGTGTGCTGATCATTTCCTTCGACATTCGTGGTCGATTGTTCGTGCACCCTTGCACCATCTCTCTCCCCTGCGATCGACATATTATCGCGCATCGCGGTACCCTCCCCCTCAACTTGCACATCATAGTGCTCCTCTACAACCTCTTGATCGGCCACTGCCTCTGCACGATCATGCGCAATGCTTCCATTTCATTCGGCATGGATACGTGCGCTTCCTCTGCGCCATCTGGTGGTTCGCTGGGTTTCGTCGGTCGACATTCATCACTGCCACTCTCATCCACTGTCTGTGCCCTCTCCTGACACCTCTGACTCGACCACCTTGGCCCTTAGCTCGTCACCCCACTCCATCATGTCTTCTGGCTTGTCAGGGGGCTCTATAGGTTCATCCAGATGATGTTCATCATCGCCCGTTGGGTCTGCGGGGTCTTCCAACGGTCTCCACTTGTTGGTCCCTTCCGGTTGGTCACCGCACGACGCGCTTGAGCCTTGGTCCTGAGTGACCTCAGCTTCATCTATAGGATGTGGCCGAGCTATGCTTGCTGCTTCACTCATTTCGCTGGACGGTTTATGTCGGTCGTTTCTCCAAAAGACAACCATGTACTTCCTATCATTATGTTCAGTGATATTGATCTATTCCACACTAGACTAACTGAATGTGGAAGGAAAAAAGACCTTGGATATATCAAATGGGTCTAAATGGCATACACTGATGTGCTTTTAAAGAGGAGGGATGAAGCTCTCAAAGCGGTCCCGACATGACGTCGGGAACGCTGTCGGGAACGCTCAAGGACAGTACTACAACAGATATATTTTTAGGCATGAGACCCTTCATGCAACTAGTCCTTCCCTGTGATCCTTTGACATTTCATGAGTGGTTCCATCACTCCCTCTTCTGCAGCAAGCACTTTAGTCTTACCCCCAGAGCGCTATGAAATTGTCAGACATATGTATCCATCGATGATCATGGAATGTCACTCACTGGTGCAGGTGCTGCTGGCTGAGGCAGCCTACGATCTACCCTGGCAAAGTTAATGGATGGCGAGCCTATCCCCATATTGGCCAATGGTGAAATGGTGACGACCTGAGTTGGTGTCCCACATAGGGCTGCCGATGGATGGGTGACAACAGGCATCTTGTGCGTTACCAATGTGAGATATGCATTACCCGAGGGCCGTGAGCTGAGGGGATCCTCCTCAAACTCAGCGATTGGTGGTATATCCTGGGAGACTACTGGGTGAATAACCTTGGATACCACTGAGACGTGGGTGTGTGATGGATGGAGTCTCGCCGCTTGGTCAAACTGGAAGGACTACAAGGTATAAACTGTAAGCTTCGGAGCTGTTAGCTGATAGCCAACATAACTTATGATGTCAGTCTTGCCATTTTGCTCCCAGTCAACAGTGAATGCCTTGAGATCTATCACATCTGGCAAGCAGATTCTGATAACTTTGGGGGAGGGAGGATGATGGTCATCAGACATGTGAGTGGTAAAAAAAAAAATGGAGCAGGGCCAACTGCCAGCCAGCCGCCGCACATTTTGAACCACTTGTTGCCAACAAGAGATACCTGCGATTAACATAGAACGCAGACATCGGGTGTGGCAGTCAACTCACTAAAGAAGCTTGAGGAGTGGGATATGCAGTGTCAGCAGACATTGCTATCAAAGAAGAGACTGACTTTGCATATCATTCTCTGAGACTTGGTATGAGATGAGACTAGAAAGCCATAGCGTGCATGGGTGAAGGCATGCAGCACCTACTGGTCATGATCCCAATGGGGTCTGCAGGGCGTTAGCTGCGTGTGCAGATTGGGAACCTCACATAACATCCACTCGTCCTGCTGTAGCGGGGATGCAGCAGCGAGAGTCTTGCGAGGGAATGCCTGCTGCACTCAGGAATTCTGGGCATGGTGGGTGGGTGAAAGCGATGTGGCGCTGTAGGCATGATGCATCTCAGAGCGATTGGGGATGGGGCGAAAGAAAGAGAGAATGTGGCGTCACAGCCACTTCGCACAAAGATCAAGATTCTATTACTTGGCTGGGGCACTACGTACTAGAAGCAGCTGTTTCCTCGGTTATGTAATCATAGTGGCGCACGTGCGTGCCAGTCCCCGACTGAGGGTTTATAGGTTTGAATGGTTGTAGTTACTTAAACACCCAGCAACATGATACATGACGTGTTTGACCTGTGATGGTGCTCACACAAATGGATGGGGGTTGGGTCAACTAGGTGAGGCCACGATGCTTGTCTGGGTTGGTCGTGTGACACATTCCGTATACCCATGCCTGGCTCGCATGTCTTGTGGTGAGAGTGCGCCTATGGGTGGCAGTGGCATGCGTGCATGAACGTAGTGGAGGTGGTGGTGAAACAGGGGCACTGAGGCTGCTTGTCTCGCAGATAAAATGACATATTGAACAGACCAAATTTGAATTGGAGTATCTACGGCAGCGCCAACCAACATGCTTCCCCTGTGTCGATTGCCTCCATCATCACTTCTTCCGCCAAACTGAACCTCCCAATGCTCACGGAACGGAAAAAGGCATGTGGGACTTCTCTGACATGAGATGTGAACTCGTCCCTTGAGCGAACATTAATACACTGTGTCAAAAGAGTAGATACCAAACACTTACCAGTCAATGAAGATTCCAACTCGCCGTTCACGAATGACCACAAAGAAAGGCCCCGATGTTTCATCGACATAGGGTGGCATATCAAAAGCAAACCAGTTGTATATATGTTGGGTATGCCCAGTAGGTCCAATAAACCCCCTCGGTGCCAACGCTCCTATCAATCCATCTGAGATGACAGTGCTTACAGTTGGGGTAGTATCTGGGGAATCTGAGGCGACGAGAGCAGCTGATTCGACTGCCAGTGAGGCAGTGTCAACCAAGGTGGGGTTGATGTCGAATAGACTGTCAACATCACTCTCGGCATCTGAAGGTGATGAGAAGTTTGACGCTGCACTGGAAAGATGGGATGTGGGACTCAGTGGTGTACTAGAAGGGTCGGGTCTGGATGATCCAGCAGTGTGCTCCACGGTCCGATTGAGAATGATCTCCAAAAGTTGATTGGTGGTTTCACTAAGTCGTGACATGTGTGATAGGATTCGCATCATAAGAACTGGACATAATATGTCAGTAAAACATTAGGCTAGAGTTTTAATGGAAGTGCGTACCTAGCTCTCCATTGAGAGCCCTGAGTGTGTCAACCGAGGAACAGGACATCATATTAAACTTGGAAACAGGGTGGGGGATGAGAGGAAAAACTGCATCGCTCACCTTTAATATATTTTTGGCAACAAAAGTTCCATGAATGCTGGGAGAAAGGTGCATGCATGGCATAGTGATGCAACTTGCACAGTAGGAGAATCAGTGAATGGCTGCGCACACTCAGTTTATCAAAGCACACAAATTGACCACGAGTCAGATTTTGAAAGATATTGACGGAGATATGAAGTAAGATCTATGGTCGTTATGCTAACAAAGTAGGATTCTCCCCTCGGAGGGACATCAAGAGGCTCTCGGTGGCACTGGAAGATGCGGTTGGGAGTCTTGAGGAACTGGAGGGAACGTGAGGTTGTAATCTTGCGACTCATGATATGGGGCACCCAAAGCGTCATGGGAGCCTCTATATACACCTGCCCTGAAGCCATAGGCATCCTGCATGTCACGGGGATACATGCCAGGAACTATACCACCCATGCCGTCATGGTAGGGTCCCATATCTTGATAGTTCATATGGTGTTGATCGAATCCCATGGGGTTAACACTGCCATCTCCCATGAACAGCGGAACGTTCTGGTGGCCATAACTACCACTTGGATAGTAACCAGGCCCAACATGTCCATCTTGCGGATAGTTGTGTCGTCCACCAATAAAGCCTTGAGGCACAGCAGGAGGCAGAATAGGATTAAATTGTGGGGAAGCGAGTGCTGTGGCACCTAAATGGATAGGGCCAGTGTGCATGGAAGAGTGTGTGGGATTGGATTGAGGGGCAAGACTTGTGACAGTGGAAGGAGCAGCGGCAGCCATGGATGTCGCAGTAGGAACAGCTACCGAGGTAATAGGCGGCAGGGGGCACATAGCTCGGAGACTTTTGGGTGAGGGAGATGATAGAGCAACCATCGGATTCGGAGGACCTTGAACTGGCTTGCGGAGCAAGGCAACAACGTGCTCAGCACTATCAACTTCGCCTGCATTTTGAAAAGGATCGGGGTCTTGAGAAGACCTTTTGGCGAGGCGAGGTTTTGGCTTATGTTGAGCTAAGACGAGAATAGAATTAGCTAAATACAGAACCCCAGTAATTTCACATACCTTGCTCCTTGTCAGAGGAATCAACGTTCACAGTAGCTAAAGGGAGGTATGAAAAGAGATGAAGATGTGGAAGTGAATAGATGTACACTGGACAGCACCCTTTTGAGAAGATCTTTTGATGAGGCACAGTTTTGGCTGTGGTTGAGCTAGAATGAATGATTTAGCGTAGCTCAAGCACAGGTATTTTCATGTACATTGCTCATTGTCAGAAGAATCAGCACCTCTAGTAGCTGAAAGGAGACATCAGAAGAAATAATGTCATAGGATTGAACAGATGTACCTTAAGCTCCACCTGATTGCGCTACAGCTTCTAGTGCACCCTTGTCAGACGAAAAGATCAGCAGCCTTGTTGAACGATGACTACTGGCTGCCTTGGAAGAGTGAGACTTTGTTTGGCATCGGGAATTCTTCCGTAGGGCAGAAAGGTCAGTTTCGTCAACCATGGTTATGCGCTTCTTTCCAGCATGAGATGCTAGTTCCATAGAGGCCTTGCGTTTACATGACCTCTTTCCTTCTGAGTCCTCTTCGCCTGGTGAAGAAGCCTGACAACTCGGAGGCTCCAAGTCATGTCTCACCTTCTTGGACTGTACAGGACGGTGCTGGGGATTGACAACCTCATATTTTCTAGCATTGAGTTGTGGTGCCGGAACATTAGCAATCTCAATCTCCGAAAAGTCTGAGGTGGAAACCGGAGAGGAATTTGATTGGGTGATGGCTTTGGAGTAGTGTTTTACAGCTGCACTGTGCTTAAGACGTGAACAGCCATCTTGTTTGATGGTTCCATCTGAAAACATTCTGCGACCACGCGGCTCGGGAGCTGAGGCTGGTGGAGCCTCCTTGATGATCACTGGAGACTTGTGGCTCTGAATAGCACCTTTTTATGGTTAGAGATGCACATATTAAGTACAATTGAATGAGCTTATGGTGCTCATGAATATCACGAACGCGCCTGATAGTGAGATTCTTCATTTTGATGGAGGTGATCAGTTGTCATTTGTCAGGGAGGGTGAGATCGTTGATACCCTTAGTCCGGGCAGACTGATTCTGCCATTGGCTGGGCATGAGTACATTGTATGGGTACCCTTCGACTATGAGGCCACTGTTTGACAGAAAGGCCAAGAGTGTTTTCCAAGGGAAATTGCTCCCTTGAAGCTTAGAGACATCTACTCCACATCTTCCTAGGTGAATTTAGCATGCTAATAGATAAATGTATAAGAAATTGTTTACACTTACAAACGAGGTCAGTCAGGAGATTCTTGAGGGGAGCAGAGAGGTCACTGTAATCATCAGGTTCATTGTCGAATGATGCCTGTGCCATAGAGTGGGCTATGTTATGGGGAGAAGCCTCGTGAGCATGGCTGTGAGAGGTGTCCATGCTCTGGGGGGGGACCTGTTGTTTGCTATCATTCTCACTTTGATCATCAGCCTCTTAAAACGTCTGCTCAATGACTGCAAGTGAGCTGGAATTACTGCAAATAATTCTCAACTTCTATCACAACCTTATGTTTGAGAACTTACTAAACATGGGCTTTCAGATGCCCAACGATGGTGTCGGCATCTGCTCAACATCGTGTGTCCCAAAACTACTGAACTTAAGTCAACTGATCAATGAGCATCCTAAAATTTACTTACATCTACAGCTCTTGCAGTTGTGTGGGTGAAACCTAAGGATGCATCCTCATTGACGATGTTGCCACACATGACAAAAGCTGCTTCAAACCTATGCTTGGAAGAGGCAGTATCAACCTGGTGAAGTATGAGTGAATGCCAATCAAGTGATACAACTATACTCACGATATCACATAGCTTGCAATGGATACCATTGAAAACATGGGCACGCTGGGATATTGTATAATCTGTAGGTTTCGTCATCTCTGCAAGCTCGAATTCCTCCAGGATGCCCTTCCAATGCTGTCCTTCCTTTTTAATGAAATGTTTGTAGCAACAGCTGATGAGGGTCGGTGTGCCTGCAGAACATTAGCTAACAATAATAGATGGCGGCATATGGAATACATACAGGGAATATCAGTGTCTGATCCTAGCTGTTGGCGCTCAGTTTTCTCGTGAGCCTTCCAGAAAGCCTGGTAAACATTCCAGTAATTTATTCCATTAATGACATGACCAGTGTCTTTGAGCCAGACTTTGAGGACCTGCTGGAGAGACATCTTGGTCTGCGCCGCAATTTTGGTGAGGAGGTCTTCGAGCTCTTTGTAACCATCCTCCAAGATTTTCAGTGTCGACGCCGACCGACGTCCAGCAGTGGGGGTGGAAGGCACTGATCCATCATGGCTAGCTGGGAGAGCTACTTCCTCGATCACAGGATTACTGTCGAGCATATGGAATTGTGAGGTGGATATGTTGGAGACTTGTGTGGTTACAGGGGTAGGAGGAATGACTCTTACAGCAGGCACAGGACATGTAGATGATTCGCTCAGGATCTGGTGTGGGTCTGAGTGACATGATTCTTCAACTGGAAGATCAGAGCATTCAGCTGGACCTGCAAATGGGGGATGTGACATGGGGTGTGAGGGAAAGCAGGGACCAGCAGGAGGGGGAACAGAAGGCTGGCAACATGGCAAAGATGGATGATGTGATGGTGGAGGAAATGGTTGCACATCCTCGCGGTCCAAAGCTTCATGTGTAGTAGAAGCAGCAGATGATGGTCGAGTTGGAACTTGAGGGAACGGGGAAGGCTCACGGCTGATTGGATTAGATGAAGATGCTTGCGAATAGGAAGCAGGATGGGAAGCAACAGAGGGTTGGACAATCGAGGAAGGGGGGATGGCGGGCAATGCTCGACTAACTAGAGCATGGCATGGATTGTCAGGGGGCTCCTCAATCTTGGAAGACTGGAGTTTTGCATGGCGTTCATTCGCAAGTCGGACCGTTCCATTGGCACGTGCAGTAGGCTTTACACGAGGACGTAGCTTGGTTGGCGTGATGGGAGTTATACTGTGACGTCCTCCTCCACTCTGACCAGGCTGATAGTTTTTGGGATTAATTGCTAGGTGTGTGATCAGCATGACCAATGTTAGATAGAGTGAAACATCACCAACTTTGAAGCAGAAGAGTAACCGAGAGTGCGTAGGAGGTTCAAAGCGCCAGGTAGAGGAAAGCTGGAGGAGGTGTCCACGGTGCCAGCAGAGTCAGGAACATTTGAGGCCATATATTTGTAGGCTATCGGTTTGAGAGATACTGAAAATCAAAGGTTAGAAAGTTCATGTCGTGGAAGAATGGGTGATGCCTCACTGAATAGAGAGCACATTGGGAAATGACGACCTACTCAGAGTTATGAATTGCTCTTGCATGCAGGAGAGGCTCTCATGAGGCTCATCTTTGTACTCGTTTGTGAGGCACATGGTGGATCACCGCTGAGCGATCAGTGAAAAGTGGATAACCAGAGATTGTGTCGCCAATAGCCAACAGCCAATTAGAGACTGAATAATGGTCCTGCTGAATATAATATCTCAGCCCATAGCTAGTTGCATGCACACAAAGTGCTTTCAAAGGCTCTAATAACACATACAAGCTTAATATGAAACTTTAGTTACTGATTCCAGCCTATATATAACTGTATAATGGGTTATACCACTTGGTAGGACCATTGTGCAGTACTGTGCACTCGATCCATTAACGTGATTGAGGTGTACTAGATGTGTCATCACCTGCATATACAGTGGCTCAAATAAGTGTCCCAATGTTGGGCCATTTTGGAAAGACTTAACATTTGCAAGAGAACCAAAATATATCAGCTCTGACCCTTGCAGGGTCATCAATAGCCCTAACTCTGACCTTGAGGATGAGCCCTTAGTTATGTGATTTGGTTGCCATGGCACTGAGATATAACAATTTCAAAATGACATATCATTGGGACACTTATTTGAGCATGATATTATCAGTCATCTTTTGGTAAATAACATAATGTTCTGATGGATGCTGT
>JBBPMH010001212.1:0-10541 GCA_038090235.1 Pulveroboletus ravenelii
TCGACGTCGTGTGCCGGCGTGAGGGCGTGGTGGGAACTATTGTCTACATTTTACGTACAAGTTTTCCCACTCCGGTGTGCGGTTGCACGGCCCTCGCCACTGTCTCTTCCTCCTCGACGTCGTCGGAAACGGCGAGCATTGATTCCGTACGTTTGTGGCGCGACCGTTCCCTCGCGACGGTGTCCGCAATCAGTCACACTCATCACACCGCCCACCCTCTCTCTCACCAGGCCAAAGCTTGCCTTGCTCGAACCCACGCAAGCTTCATCTTCATGAGCTTATCCGTTGGCGGTCTCAGCATCTTCTCCACTTGGTCCCTCGTCCCCATCTGGGGCCAATATGTACACAATAGACCCGGATTTCGATCCTTCATCTGTGCTCTCGTCGTCCTCGCCATTGTCCTCATCCTTGGTGAGTCGCCAAACCCTTTCTTCTTCTAATTCTCACCTCTCCGCTTCGCTCCAAATCTCCCTCATCAGCGTATCTCACCAATCCGACCGAAATCTCCTTCAGGGCCTACCTTACGGAACAGTCTTTTCGCCAGCATTTGAGTCATCTAGATGATCTTGCAGATGACTCTGTGGCAGAACTCGACTGCACCCCCTCTCGTTTGCGCATGCACAACTCGGACCGCGACATCACAGTAGATCGTGCCACCCTCCCATTCCATTTCGCTAACCGTGCTTCCGTCTCCCTCCGCACCCCAAAGCATGTCTTCCACAGCTTTGGTATCTGCACAATTGCCACGACCCGGGGTGCCGCAGTCCCTGCCGGCGGCCGTCGCGCAAGTATCTCTCACAATCACCCTCATTGTTCAGAGCTCGATGCCTTCGTTGCTTCGGATTCCTGGTTCATCGGCGCCTTTGGTCGCTGGTGGCGCGGTGGCCCTGTCGACTCCTGGTATTACGATGCCATGATCCGTTCCAAAGATGCTCAAGGCTGGAGTTCTGGCATTCTTGGTTTCAAAGCCTTGGACAAGTTCCATGATTATGGCGGTAAATCCCTCGCAAAGTCCCAAACGTCTTTGTTGTTTAACGTTTGACTAGGCTTCCCATTCACCAAGTTTACACCCCATCCTCGCCCGTCATCGCGTGGATCGCCACCCAAGCTCCGTAATCGAGAACGCTCGGCTCAGCGACCCAGTATTGCCCTACATCGCAGTTCTTCGCCACCACCACTGCCAAAGTCCGCATCCCTTCCCTTACATGCCGATCATCGCCACCATGATCTTCTTCCAGTGGCACCTCAGCCGTCTTCTCACCCAATTACAGATCAGAAACGTATTGCTGTTCACGCCCCTCCGGCCACCCACACTATCTCTCGCACGTCCTCTGTCTCTGGGACATCCGATCACTCGCCAACCATCGCGGAAGTTCTGACACAGATATCGGCTGCACAGGCGTCTATCCATGAGCTCCAGAACCAACTCCAGGAAGCTCAGAATGTCGCTAACCACTCCCGTGACTTGCTCGAGGCCGAACTTGGTGATCTCCGTTCGAGGAGGCGAGAGGAAGACCAAAGGCGACTGGACGGTCGCGCTCGTACTAAGACTTTGGAAGAAACCAGGCGTCTGGCAGAGACAAGCAAACGGGAGGCAGAGAAGAACATGAAGGTTGCTCGTAAAGCCAAGGACTGCGCAGTGCGTAGAGTAGGGGAGCTGGAACTAGAAATCCAAAAGCTGAAGGAACGGATGGAACATGTTCATGGGATGCTTGCTGCCGAGTCCAATGATGCTAAAATAGTAGAGGAGCAGGAACTGATCTGTGAGTTGGAAAGGAAGAAGGAAGAAGTGCAAGTCGCAGAGGAGGTCGTTCTCGCACTGAACACCCGTGCACGGGAATTGGAGGAGAAAATTGATCAGAGCAAGTCTCGACTCCGTGCCGCACAACACCGCGCTCAACTTACCAAGGCATACCTCGAATCAACTGACGCGTCTTACTCCAGCGTTGGGAAGGGCAGCGTCGTCCGCCAGTCCAGCTATGGGAAGGTGGATCATCCTACATGGTCTTCGTCTTATAACCCATTTGGCGTTCCCGTAGATGATGTCCTAGCCTCGTCGATGGGATCAGAACACGTTGGAGGGGACACTGGATCAGAATCGAGGGTCACTTCGCGCTCCTCGAAGCTTTTAGGGCTCTCCTCGGGTGCGTCACCGAGTTGTCCAATGCTGTAACAATGATTTGAACGTTTCTCCAGTTCTCCGTGCCCAGGGTTATCCCACCTTTGATGACGGCACAACCTGCGTTGATTCAGCATCACTGCCCCGCTCTGGTCACGGCCGTAATGGTCACTTTCAAGCCAGACAGGCCGCTTCGCTCTCAGCCTTCTGTGATCCCTCGGTTTCTTCAGCGGCATTCATCCCGAGCAGCTTGATCAGCGTCCTCGATTCTCCCTCAGCAGGCTGGAAAGGAAACTTTGGTATCCAAGACGGTGCTTTGACGTCCTCGCCTGTTGACCACACTGGACATTCTTTGGATATTGAGCCTGAGCACGGCTTGTCTGACCGTTGCTGTGCTCAGGGAGAATCTAGTCATGGTCAGTTGTCAGTGCGCCACGGTGATACCATCCCATACGAGACATCCGCACTGGGTGATCCCCAGGAAGTTGCGAAGGAAGCTAGAGAGACCGCATTCAAGGGGATGTTCTCCACATTCAGGAATGAAAAACATCGCAGCGGTCTCAATCCAGATGCAAAAGTGTTTCATCTCACCAGGCCTACGTCAGACAG
The DNA here is from genome assembly GCA_038090235.1 of Pulveroboletus ravenelii. Classification (NCBI taxonomy): domain Eukaryota; kingdom Fungi; phylum Basidiomycota; class Agaricomycetes; order Boletales; family Boletaceae; genus Pulveroboletus; species Pulveroboletus ravenelii. The sequence goes on from JBBPMH010001212.1 coordinate 2,729, forward strand.
GACCAGCAACGGCGATACGTCCCTGCCTTCTGCACCCTCCTATGACGCTCTGAATCCTACCGGTCTTACACCCGGTATTACATCCTCTGGATCTTCCCTCCTTCGTGCATTCGCCCCTTCTCGTGCGGAGCGAGAGGTATTGCAACGGGCGCTTGGTGGGTCGACGAACGCAAGTCTCGAGCGCCTCCCAAGTCTAAGCGATGTGGAAAGCATTCCTTCGTCGCCTGCCCATGCTCATGCAGAAGCACAAGGGAGGAGCATTGGGGAGAAGGATTGTGCGCTCCCTGCATGGCTGCAATCGTTGCCATTGATTCGAAAGCCCAATTTTAGCCCCTGGGAGGACGAGGAACCGGTTTCCACAGCTGCGAAGGGGAAGTAAAAGGAGGTGAAGGAGGGGGGGATGTTTCTAGGCTGTAATCGTGTGGCAATGTTTCAATCCGCTGCTGTAGAAAAAAGCCTGGGGAGAGGTGATGGGCTGATACTTCAGCTGGAACCGCTACTTCTGCCCGTATATATATCGTAATGCAAGAACATGTTACCGAATTATGCCTGCCGTCCTGGTTGCCGACTCCCGTGTGTCAGTCGCCCTGCGGAGGATGTACTGCGCGAGAAGGGCCCATATCTGTGTGGCTCCCGCTTGAAAGGGGGCCACAGCTAATGTCATAAGCCACTTACGTGCTGTTTGATTGCTTGAATGCTTAATAGAGGCGCCATGCTCACTCGAAAACGAGATTAGGAACCAGATCATTCGTGATCACACCAGCGGGCACGAAACACGACTGCAGATGTGATATTCCATATGGTCCCTGTCCCAGTTATGCCCTCCCTTTACCCCCCTCCTCCGCTGAAACGTTTCGTGGGGGCAATAGCCCGTAATCTGATAGAAGCTGACGCAGACTTGAAGACGGCTCGTAGCCACACTGGTGCATTTCTGCGAGAGCTATCGAGTACCGCGAATCCTTCGCGGCCACACACCTCTGGATGATCGCAGTGTACACCGTTGCCCGGGGGACGAACCGTTGGGTCTTCATCTCTTCGAGATAGAAGAATGCGTCGTCGTATGTCGGTTGAGTCAAACACAGCAACACGACGTGCTCGTATGTTCTAGCATCGGGCTTGATACCGGCCTGTTTCAGGTCCAAGAGGAGCTTGTCGCCAAGTTCACGATGCTTTGCAACAACGCAGCCCGAGAGAAGGGAGTTAAACGTCTCGACGTTGGGCTTGCAGCCATAGTCGGACAAGGATTTGTATGCACCCACAGCGCGTTGTAGGTCGCCCAGGAAGATGGATGATTGGATGATTGCATTGAGGATGAGCGGGTCCACCGTATTCCCTTCCTGCCGCCATTGGTCAAGGACTGGCCAAACGCTGTCGAGACGGTCTACGTTTTGTTGCAAAAACTCGGCGAATGGTCGTGCTGTTTCGCCAGTAGGTTCAACGCAGCGTTTACGCATCACGTCCATGGTGCACAAAGCATCCTTGAGCCTCCCATCCTTGCAGAGCGCTTCGACCAGGGGAGCAAAATGGTGTTCACACCAAGAATCCAAGCCCAGTCCTTGAAGCACTCGCATGACATCCAAGGCCAGGTCTGAAAGGCCATGACGGGCACATGTGTGTAGAATGGACAAGCAAGCCCCTTCGTCGGGGGTGAGGTTCAATCCGTGCACAGCCTTTTCCCAGCAAAGCTTGGTGCCTTCCCCCTTTGGGAGCAAACTATCAGTGGGCGTGGACACGAGGACATCACTTGTGAACGCAAACGTACATAAAGCATGTCTGCAGACGACGCAAGACACGGCATCCATGTTTCGCCGCCGAGTCTGCGAGGAGAGCGGGACTCAAAGTTCTGGGCGATGTCGATAGCGAGTTTGGGCAGATCCATACCTGCGGCGAGTTTTATGACAGCTTGCACGGTGGTGAGCAGAGGGATAAGCCCGAGAGTGTCCATTTCGTGCATGTACTGGAGAGCAAGCTCGAGGCTCTGCGTGGACGTGGCACGTTCGATGATGGAGGCATAGGTTTGTGCGTCTGGCTTGATACCCTGCTCTTTCATTTCACCCATGATCTGCCACATGGTGTCCACTGAAGACCATCTGGACGCCTTGAAAGGATTAATGCGCTGCATGGTCAGAGGAACCCGAGCTCACGTGTAAGAGATGATGGTAGGACTGACGATCCGGCTGTATGCCCATGGCGGTCATGTCATCGATGATGGCCCAGGCCTCCAAGGACAGTCCCTCCTGAGCAATGCAAGCAAGCAGCGCGTTGTATATGATGAGGTCGGGCTTGACGCCCTCGGCCTTCATCTCGCGGACAAGCCGAAACATTGGAATGAGACGCCGCTCTGCCCTGGCATGGCTAAGGGCTTCTTTCTGACAGCGGGTGATCAGGGGGGAGGTTCGTGCAAAGGTTGTGTCCGGGTTGAAGGCCCACGGCGTCCGTTTTGCTGTTGGCGTTGAATGGGTGGATAACTGGCGGTAGATATGACCTGCGACCAAGATCAGAAGAGAAGACGGGGAGCAGGCAAGACGGACACAGACCTGGCCTGAATCGTTTGCACGCAAGCATGTCCACCCATCAGCAAGTCGCACCGCCACCGCTGGTTGACTTTTGCCACAACCGCGACTACCAGCCCCAGGCCGACCCCTCTTTTTTGTATATCTTATACTTATTTTCTTGGTTTTATAACATGGTATGTAGACCTACATTGCAGGGTTCGGCTGCTAACGAAACATATCCAGTTCTACTCAGAGGCTATCCTCTCCCGCCGTGGTCCGTTGGCCAGAGTATGGCTGGCCGCACACATGGAACGTAAGCTCTCTAAAACACAGACGCTGCAGACCGACATCCAGCAAGCCGCAGGCAAGTCTATCGAATCATCGCGCGCGATCTTTTGCTAATCAACTACACCCATTCGCAGGCGCCATCATGGGCCAGGAAGTCGAGGTTATGGCTCTTCGCCTGAGTGGTCAGCTCTTGCTCGGCGTCGTCCGAATCTATAGCAGAAAGGCGAAATATCTCTTGGACGACTGTAACGAAGCCTTGCTGAAGATAAAGATGGTTGGCATCCCCTGTCCTCTACCTCTGCAAAAATAACACCCCATGTTGCAGGCATTTCGGCCAGGTCTCGTCGACATGACCGAGGACCAACTAGCTGTTAACCGCAACGCCATCACACTTCAAGGTGGAAACCTCGACTTGGATGTGCTTATTCCGGATATCAACTGGCAAGTCTGTTCCTTCGATTACGCACAACCTAACTAACGGTGCAGCCAGGGACATTGATTTCGAAGATCGTATTGCTGAACCTCAGGGACATCATGTCGCCCGTCAGGCTGACATCACGCTCCAGACCGCCGAGGATTTCCAGCTCGACCTGGATGATCCGGGCTACGGCTTTGATCTTGGACCCTCTGACGGCATTGGCTCGCAGGATTTCGGCGAGCTTGACCTGGGTCTTGATTTTGGTGATGGTCCAGTTAGCACCAGGGATGAAAGCAGTGTTGTCAACGGTAGTGTCGAGGTGGGAAGGGAGGCACCAATGCCGCGGAGTGCACGCGAGTCCCTGGACTCTGCCATGATAGGGCGTGGACGTGCAGCAGACAAGGATTTTGACGTACTTTCCTACAGAAGCAGGGAAGTATCTGAACACCCGTTTGGTGCAGATATGGATGTCGACATGCCCTTCGGCCTGGACGTCGCAGGTGCAGACTTGGATCTTGGAATCGATTTTGGGGATGGCCTACCGTCGGAGCGGGAAAAAACGCCTGGACAGACACGCTCTCCTTCGCGGATGTGTGGGCTCGTTTGTTGATCTCTGTGGAGCGTGATGCTGATTTTAATCCTAGCATCCCCGCTCACGGAACCTCCTCAAACCCCTCCACCAATTAACCTCAACCTCACCCCTCGCGTGGCTCAACCAGAGCTACTCGAAGAGCCGGAACCGGAACCGGACACGAAAGCTAAACGGAAGCCCAAGGAAAAGAAGCAGATCATCGATTCTGTGATCGAATTGGCGGACGGTCCTGGAGCCAGAGCAGGCCGCGGTCTGGGCGCTCCGGTGGCTCGGGACATTAGCGACATTCTCGCTGAGCAACAATTTCTTCCACGGTCCACCATGGTCATGCGTCTTTTGGAGATACGGGATGACCCGCTCGCTCACTTCTTGCCGACGAAAGTGACACCAGAAGGAACGTTCTTCTGTGCTGGCCCGCCTGGGCTAGTGCCCGAGCTGTCGGAACTATTCATGCGCCCTGTGCATGGCGCATTGCCCTCAAAGAAGAGAGGTGCATCCCCCGAAAAAGGTGTGAGGAAGAAACCACGCGTCGAAGATAGTACACATGAAGAGGAGGTCGAACATGGACGACGCGATGCTAGCATCGCACCGAGCGTCGTCATCGCCGGTGAGGCGATCGGCGACCGTGCTAGCGCCGCCCCGGAGGGCGGGTTCGACTTTGGTGATGTGAGTGGTGAAGTGGATGATTTCCGAATGGACGTCGGCGGCGAATTTTCCATGGCACGTCACGAAATGGAGGCTGAACGTGCGAGAAGCGTTGCATTATCAGAGAGAAGCCGACTGTCCACTCCCGGAGTCGATGCGGAGGAAGGAGAAGAGACTTATGCTGATGTCAGCTCTGCTATTGCCGTGTTCGACATCCGCCCGTCCCAGTCTTCTCAGAGTCAAGAGTCGACCAATGAGGGAGAGGGCAAGGGCTACAGCAGAAATACGGTGAAAGCCTTGGGGATCATCCGTAGGGAATTGCAGCTTGGGGATAACGACGAAGAGAAGGTGATCAGTTTCGCCCAGGTATCTCACAAAGCGTCCAGGCGAGCGGCGTCGGCGTTTTTCTTCGAGTTACTTGTCCTTGGAACACGCGATTGCCTCAAGCTATCTCAGAATGCGCCGTTTGATAACATCGAAGTACGGGCCAAGGACAAGCTCTGGGAGCACCAGAGACAAGGCTCAACTGCTCCATCGATGATTTCTGCCATGGGATAGGCATATCCTTGATCCACCTCGCCCCAATTTCTTTTCTTTCTTTTCTTGTTCCTTACTATTGATTTGTTTATTACATGAGTTACCTCACAGTTTTTGAGATGTGTTTACGGGCCAATTTACCTTGACGGATGTTTGTCTGTACCATGTAGCCCGTAGTTAGATCTGATGCTTTTTTTTCCGGATCTTGGACGCCTGAATCTCCGTCATGGGATGGTTTGGGATTGTCTTGTGTGCGAGCTTACAAGATAACCGTCTGCCAGTGCTATCGGGCAACTGATCAATCGATCACCCAGGATAAAATTCTTGCCATACGATTCATGGATGAAGCTGATGAAGCCAGAACTATGTGCTCCATCAGCTCATGCATATCTGTTGGTGTCACGTGAGAAGGTCATGTGATGCGATAAACGCAAGTGACCTCTGATCAACTCCACGTTGACGCGTCAAGGTAATACGTGCATATATGCAGCTTTTAAACACTTGCGTTTGTAGTCGCAGCTAGAGTGCCCCATACTATAACGGTATGAAGACGGCTGGGCCATCCTGTGACATCATGGCGCAGTATCTACGAAATCGGTCGGCAAGGGAACGTCAACTCTTAAAGGACCGCAAGTCACGCAAACTCATAGTCCATAATATGGGTGATCATCCGTCTCTAGGTTTTATTCCGTGTAAAAGAACGGAAGGCGATTGCTCAAACAGACTCCGAAAGTAAAGAGGAAGAGGTATTTAAGATCGAAGCTGAAACCAAGAAAGCGCGCCAAGAGAACAATCGCTAGTGACTCGGGGTTGGATTCAGAACAGAGCAGTAAACAGTCAGATCAATGCGAGGATTCCAAGGAAGAAAACGACGCAGTCACTCGAAAGGAAAGTTAAGTTTCACCCGTGCTGCCAACTGTTTCATACTCTCTTATTTGTAAGGCAGGTTCACTGCGATATTGTCCCCCTCTACATCATCAGACAGCAGTGATGAAGTGAGTCTTTGTTCATGGGAAACCTAGTCATCCGGGAGCCTAAAAGAGGTGCGCCTCCGAAGAAAAAACGATGGGCTGAGCCCGAGAGTTCTGATGAGGTAGATGATAGTGCGATACCTCAGCCCAAGCGCTGACAAATTAAATCAGTCCGACGAAGTGGTCGCAGCTAATAGCATCAGGTCATGGCCATATAAGCCGAAGAGTTTCGCAAGATCACGACAGTCCAATTCAAAGAAGCCTGCCAAAACAGCCAACGCAAGGACGATGGCTTCTCAGTTAGACGACTCGAAAGCTGAGGCGGTCAAGATCACCAGATTGCAGCAATCGCAGGCAAAGAAACACATCAAAAAGTACAGTGCGAGGGCTCGGCTGGACGGCTCGGGCCGCGAAGCGATCGATGTCACCAGAGTTTTGACGGTGACGACAACAAAAAAATTGACGCCATTTGCCACAGCAATATAAGCAGCCCGTCGACGATAACATGAAGACCGTAGTAGCTGCATTGCTAGAATTGAAGCAGGTGTCATTCTCAGGTCGAAAGTAGAGAACACCACACTCGGGCGCTTTCGAGGGCTCAACTGCAACCAAAAGATTGACGACAAGCTTCTCCCCACAGCATTGCAGCGTCTTCCCTCACAAACTCGAACTTTCTACACAATCTACATCATCACTTTCGTATCGCGATTTGTCGACTTTGCCACGCGTACTTTTTCGGATGCCCTCAGTTCATTACCAGTGTATCAATTTTCTATGCCCATCATCCTGCAATTCACCCGATTTTTAGAAGGAACCATATTCAGACGTTGTACCAACCCTCTCGTTGTGTATGCACGGTAACTAATCAGGAGCAACGCACTTGATATTTGTTGTGCGACTAAGCCCGACGAAGGAGGAATCGTGTGTATTTGAGTCATTGATTGCATATTGGTCCCCAGGAATTCAAGAAAGAACGCGCGACGACCTATCGAGAATAAGGAGGCTGGGATGTATCGTCCGAGGTTCATGTCCATCACCAGCTCTTGTGAAGCGAGCACGAACGACACGGCGACCGAGGCACCGGAAGCGGGATTAGCGTTGTTGGCGGCAAATGATCGGGAAGCCCACCAGTCTTTACGTCAGTGACGACGTGGGCGAGGAAGCGGACGGAAGAAAGTGCCCACCAACGATCCTGATGCGAGAGGATCGGGAGAATGGAAAGCTGTTGTCGAGAATGCGAGGTGGACGCACGGGGTTGTCACGAGCAAAAGTAAGCTCGTTCGCCCGAACGCCGCTTGCGCCCACTGTCCAATAGGTCTAGGCGATGCGCGCATTAGTGAGTGCGGCGAGGCAACCTCAAATGACAGTAGCACCCTTGAGACACCCGGCAGTCCGACAAATTAATACATCTAGCCACAACCATCGAATCTCAGAACACCCACCGGTCGTTCAGCTCATCTCAGAGCTTGCTCCCGAGTCATGTGCGCCACCTTCCCTTGCACCAGATCCTCGAAATTAGTCGACTGTGAAATCGTATCGTGCTAAACAACAGGCCATGATTCATCCCTGCGAGTTGGAAAATTTATCGAAAACGGAAGACGCTGCACCAGTCTGGTTGTACGCCTTGAGATGTGCTACTGTGACTGCCAGTGACGAGCGTGCCACCCACTTCGCGCATTCCCTACGAGTATTGTAGAGTTACGCAAGGCATGAAACGGGTATGTGACAGTGAACAGCTGAGTTGTGCTGTGAGATGTGTTATCAGCATTCGCCTGGCATGGTGTGGCTTGGCCACAATTATGGTAGTTGATGGGAACCTCAAGGTCCGCGCCGCACCAATCAAGGGTAGTTTACTGAAAGGAGGGCA
>JBBPMH010001213.1:0-10538 GCA_038090235.1 Pulveroboletus ravenelii
TTAATTATTAAAATTATTAATTCAATAAAAAGTTTATATAATAAATGGTTTTATGATGATGATGATGAGATACTTGAACCTGTAGATTTCTTAACTTATAAAAAATAAATGACAGTAATAGAAAAAACTATACAACAATCATCTAGCAATTCATATTGGATATTAGCTTTAATGATTCTAGGTGGTATAGGTTTATATTATTATAATCCTCGTATAAATTTAGATGAAATCTTAGAACCTGTATTAGATAAAATTGATGCTAATATTCCTTCTAACTATATAATGACATTTGTTACAGGAACATTTATATATAAAACTATTACAATCTCAATTAGTTATTTTACAGGTTATGATTTAAATATATTTAAAGGAGATGATGATTCCTTAAATGATGAAGATAAAATAAACATTAAAGAAATATTTAATAATTATAAAGGTAAATCCAGATATTCTCCGATAAGTTCATTAAACAATGAAGATAAAGTTGAATATGAAAGCTATTTTCCAAAACATGATGATGAAGAGGATATAAATACTCCTAAAGCATCTTCTTCTAAATTGCCTGAAACTTATATAATAACTCCTCAGCATACTGAAACTCAACCTGATAGTTTTATACCCTATTCTAAAGTGAAAGAATCAGATTAAATAAGGCTAGAAAATTGGGATTAATATTTTAAAAGAGATCATAAAAGATCTACATAAGGTAACCATTCCTGCTATATCAATATTTATATAAAAATGAATTCAAACAATATATTTACAAAATTACAAAATGTTGCTAAATATCTTTCAATTGCAAGTTTAGGTCTTGGAGTGTTTAATACAATAAAAACTCAAACTACTATAAAAAGTTTAAGAGAAGATTTAGAGCATGAAAGAAAAAGAAGCTTTGATTTAACATCTCAAGTTAATAATTTAGTTAATAAAGAAAATTTAAATCAAAATATTGAAATTAATAATAATAAATTAGACAAAATAAGTGCCAAAATTGATAAGATGCTTGAAAATAATTTATCTGAAAATGTTTCCATATCAGATGTACAAAATTCTATTAAAGAAATTAATAGTGATTTATCGGAAATAGTTAATAAAATTGATGATCCATTAAACAATAATTTTATTGGATTTGATATTTTTAATCAGTTACAATTATATTATAGCAAATTAAATTATTTCCAGAGTTTTGCTTTAGCCCATTTAAGTGGTTTTGTATTTATTTCTTTATCTTTAATCTCCTTAATAACTTTATATTTCGGAGATTCTTTAATTGAAAAATATAATCTTGAAACTAAATATCCTAAAATATATAAGTATATTAAATTAAGAAGAACCTTTCAAAGATATTATTTAATCTTAGATTTATGCATAATATTTTTAATTTTAATAATATTATCGATATTAAATCTAATGTTATTCTATAATTTTACAATAAGATAGAACTAGAAAATCTATAAGAAAAATATACAATCCCCTCCTACTAAAGCAGAGACTTATTTTAATTGGAAAGAAATCTATGGAGTTGCGTACCATAATAGTCTCAGTTCGAGTCTGGTTGTCTCTTTTCTTTTTTAAAACAAATTTGGGTTAAAAAATTTATACCTTATTTACACACAACTTCAGGTTTAAAGAAATATTTTAAAGGTAGAATGCTAAACTGTCCATTTAGTGGGTGTCAGATCGAGTCTTATAATAACCGTTATATAGTGTTATATAGGATATATTTTAAGCAATTCCTTTATATATGGTATTAAGGGTAGTTTAAACTCTAAAAATGATACAAATTAAATTTATACGATTATCTTAGTTTTATATACTTAAGGTGGGTAAATAAGAATATAAAACTATCTATACACCCTAGGTGCTAAAGATAGCTAAAAAGTTTTAAATTTTTAAAAGAAGTTAATTTAATATCTGTATCTTGTATGTAAAAATAAATGAATAAAATGAATATAAGTACTTAAGTTTATTTTATTGCTTATAGCAAGCCTATAATTTAATGGTAGAATGTTATCTTGATGAGATAATCGTAGAAGTTCAAATCTTCTTGGGCTTATATTTCTCAATAATTATTGTATAATTCATTCTAAAAATAATAATAAGAAGAATTATTGTTACAGTGAATACATATTAAAATCAATTTTTATACTCTGATATAATCTAAAAAATTAAAATATTCTATTTTAGTCAGTGAGTTATAATAACTGCTAATTTTATTATTACTAATATTTTAGAAAATTGTAAAATTTAATTATATAATTTATATTATAATAATAAATTATTATGAGATTACTTAAAAGTCACTCTTTACTGAGATTAATTAATTCTTATGTAGTAGATTCACCACAACCTTCAAATATATCATATTTATGGAATTTTGGATCTTTATTAGCTACTTGTTTAGTAATTCAAATCTTAACAGGATGTTTCTTAGCTATGCATTATCAACCACATGTAGATTTTGCTTTTAATAGTGTAGAACATATTATGAGAGATGTTAATAATGGTTGGTTAATCAGATATATTCATGCAAATGTTGCTTCTTTCTTCTTTATTTTTGTATATGGACATATAGGAAGAAATATCTATTATGGTTCATATAAATCACCTAGAATATTAGCTTGGTCAATTGGAGTAATTATCTTAATCTTAATGATGGCTATTGCTTTCTTAGGTTATGTTTTACCTTATGGTCAAATGAGTTTATGGGGTTTGTTACCTAGCCCCAAATGGTTACTATTTTCAATTTAAAATTCAATTTTATGTTACCTTTTTCTACATCTAAAGTAAGAGCTATACACAGAATAGGACCACATAATTCTGATGTTTTAAGTTTAATTTATTACCTTGTTAGGATATAGTTATGCAGAAAAACATGGACATGGAACTAGATTCTTCTTTCAACAAGAAGAATCTCATAAAACATATTTAGTATGGTTTCATACTTATTTAGTTCATTTAGGATATTGTAATCCTAATGTACTAAAATTAGTCACTAGATTAGGATATAAAGGAAAAATAAGAATAAAAGGAAGATTTAAAATTTATACTAGTTTTAATCGGATACATGAAGCTTTCTATGTAAATAATATAAAATAATACCTAAGTTTATAGGAGATTCTTTCTCACCATTAGCTTTATGAATCATGGTTGATGGTAGTATAGTTTCATCTAGTATAAAACTAGCTACCAATAGTGATAGTTTACAAGATTTAGAATTTATGTGAAAACTACTTAAAATAAATAAATTTAGCATAATAGCTAATATAACTATAGCAGGAGCTAAATTTAAAGATCAATATGTTATTTATGTAGCTAAATAATCTATGCCTCTTTTAGTAAGCATAGATAAACCACATGTGCATCCTTCTATGAATTATAAATTATATAAATTTATTGAATAGTAATCATAGTCCTATTGTATATTTGTAAGCAATCTATACTGAAAATTACAGATTAAGCAATAGAATATCTCGACAGAAGTATTGAGTAGAAAACTACTTGGCAATGATAGTGAAAACGGTCAAAGATATAATTCAAGTATCAAGACCGTCGGTTGAGTATACAATCGCTACAGACTGGGTCACTATCGGGTGTCTGAAATGATGCTTAATGTACAGTCGGAGTCTTCAATCAAATTATTTTAATTTCGTTACACAAGGCATTTTAAACAAGAGTAGATATCTATTCATAAAATGTACAGGGGTTATATATATTTGAATTTTATTATATTTAACCGAAGACTTGGCTACCGTTATTACTAATTTATTAAGTGCTATTCCTGTGTTTGGTCAAGATTTAGTAGAATTAATCTGGGGAGGATTCTCAGTATCTAATGCAACATTAAATAGATTCTTTTCATTACATTATATATTACCATTTTTATTAGCAGCTTTAGTTTTAGGTCACTTAATTGCTCTACATACACATGGTTCAAGTAATCCTAATGGTATCTCATCTAATAGTGATAGATTTGCAATTCACCCTTATTATATGTTTAAAGATCTTATAACAATCTTCTTCTTCTTCTTAGCTTTATCAGTAATAGTTTTCTATTATCCAAATTTATTAGGACATAGTGATAATTATATTGAAGCTAATCCTATGAGTACTCCTGCAAGTATTGTACCAGAATGGTACTTATTACCATTTTATGCAATTTTAAGATCAATACCTAATAAATTATTAGGAGTATTAGCTATGTTCGGATCATTATTAATCTTATTAATATTACCTATTGTAGATGTATCAAGACAAAGAGGATCTCAATTTAGACCTGCTATGAGAGTAGCTTTCTGGTTCTTTGTATTTAACTTTTTCATCTTAATGTGGATTGGTTCTCAACATCCTAATGAACCTTTTGTATTTATTGGACAAGTATCAACATTCTTCTATTTTGCATGGTTTATCTTAATTGTACCTGTAATAGGTTTAGTTGAAAATACTTTAGTAGATATAGCTACAGAATAATATTTAATTAAAATTTAATAAAAACTTATTTTTCATATATTTTCATATATTTATATATTTATTTATTTATACAATACTCCCTCCTTTTTAATAATTTTTAATTATTAAAAATTATTATGAACTAAAAAATAAAATAAAAATAAAAGATAAAAGAAGTATATAATATAATATTCTTTATATTATTCTTAAGCAATCTACTAAACACATAATATGATGTGTTTTATTAGATATAATAATATTATAATATAATTTTCATATTTAATTCTAATTTTAATAAATTATAGAATCTTTTCTAATAGGATTAAAGTAAAAAATTAAATTTTAAATTCAAATAATTTTTATTATTTTCTAAAAAAATAAATATTTCATATTTATTTATTCTCTTTAATTTTCGTAGAATGTTAGTATTGTTTATTTAAATTTATAATTTTGGTTAAATTTAACTTATTATGATAAAATCACATAATTTTCAATTTTTCCCTTATCATTTAGTAGAAATTTCTCCATGGCCTATAGTATTAAGTTTTGCTTTATTAAATTTAACTATTGGAGCTGTAATGTATATGCAAGGTTACTATTCTGGGGATCTTATCTTAGAGTTAGGATTCATATTAACTTTAGGTGGTATGACTTTCTGGTTTAGAGATGTAGGTAATGAAGCTACTTTAGGGGGACATCATACAAAACAAGTTAAAAAGGGTTTAGAAATTGGATTCTTACTATTTGTTGTTAGTGAGGTTTTTGCTTTCTTAACTATTTTCTGGGCTTTCTTTCATGCTAGTTTATCTCCTGCAATTGAAATAGGGGGAGTATGGCCACCTCAAGGAATAACACCTTTAAATCCTTTTGCAATACCATTATTAAATACAATATTATTAGTATCTTCAGGAGCTTTTGTAACTTATGGTCACCATGCATTAATTAATGGTAACAGAAAAGATACTTTAAGAGGATTAGAATTAACTGTTTTATTTGCTGTTCTTTTCACTTTCTTACAATATTTAGAATATGCTAATGCATCTTTCTCAATATCAGATTCAGTATTTGGAAGTGCTTTCTACTGTTCAACAGGTTTACATGGTATCCATGTAATAATTGGAACTATCTTTATCGTAGTACAATTAGTTAGAACTATAAATTATCATTTAACAAATACTCATCATCAAGGATGTGAATCAGCTATTTTATATTGGCATTTTGTAGATATAGTATGGTTATTCTTATTTATTTCAGTATATTACTGGGGAGGATTATAAATTTTAATCAAAATAAACTAATTACTTTTATTAAAATAAGCTTATTCTCTTTACCTCTGTTTTAATACTTTTACTAATTTAATAGATTAAATATAATTAAAGAATAATAATTATATTAACTCTAAGAAATTTTATTAAAAAAAATATAAATAATATTAATATTATTAACTTATTAAATTATTTTAAAAATATTTACAATATAAATATAATATATAATTAAAATTAATCACCATTCTTTCTAAATTATAAAATGAGTTAAGTTAAAAAAACTTATTTTATTTAAAAAGTAAAAAATTATAATATTTACTTTTTCAATTATTTAAAAAAATAATTAGATTTAAAATGTCAAATTATTCTATAAATAATTAGATTTATTAAATGTCCTTAAGGGTAATAAAGCTTTTATTTTTACTTATGAATCTATCAATATTATTATTTTTAATTGGTATTTTAGGATTTATTTTAAATAGAAAAAATATAATCTTAATGATTATTGCTATAGAGATTATGCTTCTTGCTGTGACTTTATTAGTTTTAATAAGTTCCTTTGGATTTGATGATAATATAGGGCAAACTTTCAGTATATATATTATCTCAATAGCTGGAGCTGAATCAGTGATAGGTTTAAGTATTTTAGTAGCTTTTTATAGATTAAGAGGAAATATTTCTATTAGATCTTAAAATTTAAATGTACTTATCAATTTTAATTTTTCCTTTGTTAGCATCTTTTGTATCTGGATTTATGGGTAGAAAAATAGGTATAACAGGATCTCATATAATAACATGTACTTGTTTATCTATTTCTTCTCTATTAGCGACAATAGCATTCTATGAAGTTGGTATATGTGGTTCTCCTGTTTCAGTATATTTATTTAATTGGGTAGATTCAGAATTTATGTCTATTTCATGGGAATTCTTATTTGATCAATTAACTGTTTCTATGTTTATACCTGTATTATATATATCGACCTTAATTCATATATATACAACTTCTTATTTAGCTGAAGATCCTCATAATCAGAGATTCTTTTCTTATTTATCTTTATTCACTTTTTTCATGTTATTATTAGTTTCAGGTGCTAATTATTTTGTTATGTTTATAGGTTGGGAAGGTATTGGAGTAGTATCTTATTTATTAATTAACTACTATTACACTAGAATTCAAGCCAATAAAGCAGCTATATTAGCTTTAACTATGAATAGAGTAGGGGATATGGGATTAAGCATAGGATTCTTTGCATTATTTGCCTTATTCGGATCTGTTGATTATTCAACAATTTTTAGTTTAGCACCTTTTATGAATGAAACAGCTATTACTATTATTAGTTTATTATTATTAATGGGAGCTATGGCTAAATCTGCACAAATACCTTTACATTCTTGGTTACCTGGTTCTATGGAAGCTCCTACACCAGTTAGTGCTTTATTACATGCTGCTACACTAGTTACAGCTGGTTTATATTTATTAATAAGATCATCTGCTATTTTAGAATTTAGCCCTACTGCTTTATTAGTGATAACTTTCATTGGAGCAAGTACAGCTTTTTTTGCAGCTACTTGTGGATTAGTACAAAATGATTTAAAAAGAATAATTGCTTTCAGTACAATATCTCAATTAGGTTATATGGTTATGGCTGTAGGATTAAGTCAATATAATGTTGCCTTAATGCATGTTGTTAATCATGCTTTCTTTAAAGCATTATTATTCTTAGGTGCTGGTGCTGTAATTCATAGTTTCGCCGATGAACAAGATATTAGAAAAATGGGAGGATTAATAAAATTCTTACCCTTTACTTATACAGCTATGTTAGTAGGATCTTTATCTCTATTAGCTACACCATGGTTAACAGGTTTCTATAGTAAAGATTTAATAATAGAATTAGCTTATGGGCAATACAGTTTTTCAGGAATTTATGCTTATATTTTAGGAAGTTTAACAGCCGGATTAACAGCTTTTTACTCATTCAGATTAATAAGTTTAGTATTCTTAACTGTACCAAATGGTATTAAAAATGTTTATTTAAATTCTCATGAATCTAATTTTGCTGTTGTTATTCCTTTATTTATTTTAGCTTTATTTAGTATATTCTTTGGATTTGTTTTCTCTGATTTATTTGTTGGAGTGGGTTCAGATTTCTTTGCTAATTCTATTTTCATTAACCCTAATAATATTTCTATTATTGAAGCTGAATTTAGTTTACCTTTAGTAATTAAATTATTACCTTCTTTATTATCAATATTAGGTGCTACAAGTGCTATATTCTTATATCATGTATACCCTGAATTTATTGTTAATTTAACTGATTCTTCTTTAGGTAAAAAATTTTATACTTTCCTTAACGGGAAATATTTCTTTGATGTAATTTATAACTATTATATCATTTCAGTTGGATTATTAACTGGTAATACTATATCTAAAGTATTAGATAGAGGTGTAATTGAATTATTAGGTCCTTATGGTTTAGCTTCTGTTTTAGAAAATTCTGCTAATAATATTGCTAAATTAGATACTGGAGTTATTACTACTTATTCTTTATACATAACTATCGGAATATTATCATTAGTATTCTTAGTATTCACACCATTATTATTTGATACTTATATTATATCTGAATTTAAATTAATTGTTATCTATATATCAGCTTTATTTTTTTCTTTATTACCTAGTTTATCTAGTAAACATTAATTTTTATATAAACATTTTAACTAATGTTAATGATACTAATCATTTAAACTTTTTTTTAATATTTAATATTTTAATATCTCAATAAATGATTATATTAAATATGTACAAATATTTAATAAAGTAATGTTTATTTACTAAAAATAAATACTACATTTAGGAAATAAATACACACAAAAAATAAAACAAAATAAAAAGAAAAGATGTTAACTTTATTATTAATTACGCCTATAATAGGTTCTCTATTTATTTTATCTATTCAAGAAAATACTTTAAATAGTAATTCAAAAATGAGAACTATAGCTATTACCACTTCTTTAGTTAATTTATTAATTTCTATTTTCTTATGGTTAAATTTTGATTCTAATACAACTCAGTTTCAATTTGTATCTGAATTTGATTACTTAACTTTTGGACATTTAAATTTCGGTGTAGATGGGATATCTTTATATTTTGTTTTATTAACTACTTTCATTACTCCTATTGCTATCATTTCTAATGCTTATAATATAAATTATAACTTGAAATTCTTTTTAATTGCTTTCTTAATTTTAGAAACTTTACAATTAGCTTTATTTTTAGTGTTAGACTTATTATTATTTTATATATTCTTTGAAAGTGTATTACCCATTCTATTTATTATAATAATTGTATACGGATCTGGAGAATTTAGATTTAGATCAGCTAATTTATTTTTCTTATATACATTATTTGGATCTTTATTTATGTTATTAGCTATTTTACAAATTTTTAATTTAGCTGGTACTACAGATTTCCAATTATTATCATTAGTTGAGATTAATGCAGATGCTCAAAAATTTTTATGGCTAGCTTTCTTCTTAGCTTTTGCTATAAAAACTCCTTTATGGCCTTTCACTGGTTGGTTGTATAGAGCTCATGCTGATAGTCCTTTAGCAGGATCTATTTTATTAGCTGCTACTATATTAAAATTTGCTACATATGGTTATATTAGAATATTAATTAATTTTTTACCTGATGCTACAAATTATTTTTGTCCTTTAGTTCAAACTATTGCTATTGTTACTTTAATTTATGCATCTTTAACCACAATTATTCAACAAGATACTAAAACTCTTATTGCTTATTCAAGTATTGCTCATATGAGTGTAGTTATTTTAGGTTTATTCTCTAATAATATTCAAGGTATTGAAGGAGCTATTTTATTAGCTTTGGCTCATGGTTTTGTTTCCCCTGCTTTATTCATTTGTGTAGGTGGAATTATTTATGAAAGAACAGGTACTAGAATTATTAAGTATATAAGAGGTTTAGTTACTTATATGCCTATTTTCACTATATTATTCTTTATATTTACATTATGTAATACTGGTATCCCTTTAAGTTTAAATTTCTTAGGAGAACAATTATCTTTAATTGGGATATGGGAAGTTAATCCTATAATATCAGCATTAGGGGCTACTGGGATAGTATTATCTGCATGTTATTCTATCTTCTTATATAATAGAATATCATATGGTACTTATTCTCCTAATATGAATAATGTGATTGTTTTAGATATTACTAGAAGAGAATTTATTATATTAATTTCTTTATTAATACCTACAATCTTATTAGGAATATTCCCTAATGTAATATTAGATTCAATACATGTATCAGTATCAACTATATTATATACTATATAATAAATATATAGTCATCTTATTACGATTTCAATATTAGTCCTAATTTTAATTAATTTGAATATATTATATTTTAATTATTATTCGTTTTTCCCCTCCTTACTCATTAATAATATTATAATGATTTGAATTCATTTTATGAATTAGATAGTTGTTAAAGATACTCTTTATAAATTTTAAATCTGAGTTTTAAAATTTTAAAATGAATTCAAATCTGAATAAAGAAATTAATTTCTTTATTTAATAGTCTTTATTTATTTTCAATAATGAAAAGTTAATTAATTAATTTATTCTAGTTAAATTTTTAAGGTAAAACTATCTAATAATATATACAAATTTGTATTATTACACATAAAAGTATGAGCTGAGAATATATTTATTTTATATTAAGGATACAATTTTATTAATATATTTAAATTTTTATTCAATACTTAAAAATTAGTAAGTATTTTTATTTTTAGCTTTTATTTT